>JAMLFY010000153.1:0-59642 GCA_030441495.1 Dalbergia oliveri
TCTATTATGTGTGACTAATTTATCTAAACGTTTGGGGTTACGTTATGTTGTGTGTGTGTGTGTTAAGATTAGTATTTTGGTGCTCCCTTCATCCTCTAGGATTGCTAATCGAATCTCAGACAATATTGTGGCAATGGGGCCCTTTTTGCTACATTGAGATGGTTTAGTGCTACATCTGATATTGTGCTACATTAGCCCTTTGTGGCGTAAATGTTACGCTGAGTTAGATTTTCAGGTTTTATGTCATATGACACTTCATTTTCAATTTTTTTGGCTAACCTTGATGGCATTGTAGAAGGAATTGACCTTGGAATTGTTTCTGTGGTCGTGGAATTGATGATAGAGATGGATTATACCTTAACTGGACTGCTATTATTCTCTTCCTGGATGCTTACTAATGCTGTTTACTCCAAAGGATTATGTTCAGGTAGCATGAAGTCCGAAGGACTACTTGTGTGTAGTTATTTTTGTGTTTTATTTCTCTGTTTTATAGGAGGTTTTGCTTTGTTTATTATCTTGGCATGAAGTTTAGGTTGAGATTACAGCTTGTTGGGTGTTGTTTTATGTCACAGTTCCGATCTCATCACTTTTCATTTTCTGGTTGGGTTGAGTTTTGTCTGATTACAATCAATACACACACACACACACACATGTTAGAATCTTATCACTCTCGATTTCCTGAAGTTTAAAAATCATGTTTAAGCTAACTATCCGTATCATCATCTATTTACAAATTTGACAAATAAAATTAGTGAGAAAACCACTACAAATTTGAACCATGATCCTCTCCCTTCCTTGCCACTCCCTCCATTATAAAACTGTTAATCATATCCTAAATCATATCCTTAATTCTACGGTGACAATAAAATGTTGTGCTCAAGCTTATACCTTGATGTATAAATCAATGGATTTTTCTGGCAAAAAAAATTAGTGTCAGAAGAACGGCAAAGCCTTCAGCTAAAACTTATGGATGCAAGCATAAGTTGGGAAATAAATTGGTCTGGTCACATTATTACTTATACGTAAGGTCCATATTAAGTATGATCATAATCATTCATTAGTGTCCACACACATCACTAAGGCAACCTTTAATATAGCCAGCTCTCTGGCAAAGAAAAACTGTTAGCTCAAGTGTTTACTATCTACTTTTCTTAATGTCTTTTTCTCTTGTCATATAATCCGAAAGCACAATAGATGAATGGCTTACAATTGGAGGTACAAAGCCGTTCATCATGTCATCCACCAACCATGATACCTGACCTTGTAACCACCCATTGGTCATTTGGTACTATGATGATAGTTAAGTCAGTGAACCAGGCAGCTCATAACACAACAGGTAATTGCTAATTAGAGATTTATATCATCTAGAATTTCCTAAACAAAATCTACATCAAATGTAAACTACTATATATGTGAGCCCCTCCTTTGTTCAAACGGGATTGGTTTCATAAACCTCTTATGCTAAGCCTTTAGTAAGGTTGATTTTGGTCCCAATTTCCGAAGATCATCCATTCATTACATATTCCCAACATTAGAAGTAACACTATCATTCCGGGCTTAATTCTCCACTGTGTTGTTGAAGTCTGACATGTGGACAGGGTCTTTCTGGTTCTCCTCTTGTCCACAAAACCTTCAGCTCTCCTCGTCTCCGCCCCAACGTCAGTAAGGTCCCTGCATTGATGATGCATAAAACCATGAGCATCTAACATCCACAAGATGTTTAGCAATTTCCTGATCATTTAGATATTCTTTTCCTGATAAAAAATGATTCCAGATTATTTAAACTACCAAGGGTAAATGGGACAATGTATAGTAGTGCTGGTTGGCCATGCCCATCCATCAAGTTTAGCGCCACATATGTAATTAGAAGACCTACAAAAATTATGAAATAAAAGATAAGTCAAACATGTAAGTACTGGCTAAATAGACCATTAAGTAACCTCTAAGTCAATAATAAAAAATTATTCCTTTTCAGTTACGAAATAATCTGCTTTTCAGTGGTTGAATGAAGTTATTAGAGTCAATAACAGACAAGGAGATTGCTAGTTGATTCTCACCAAAGCCATATGCAAAAATTGCCCACAAGAAATACCCACTTCTAAGGTTCTTGTTTGCCAGCCAATCATACCTGCAAGAACGGATCATACCATTTATAAAAACATTTTTCATCAATTCAAGATTTGCCGGGCACTGCTGTCTATCAAATCTGAACAGTTTCAAGACTGAAATGAGCAGTTAAAACTTAATAGTTGACAACAGACTATAGTGATGCTTGTCAAAGCATGGTAGTGGGCATACGTTAATGGATATTTTGAGGAGACATTCTAAAGACAAGCAAGGGACAAAGCGGGAATACAGGGAGGGATCAAACCTGAGTGAGAATGCTACCAGCATTCCTGGCAAAAGGATATCTCCAAAACCTATAATGCTGTAACCACCCCATGGATCAAAGATGCGGGAACTTAAGTAACATTGGGATACCATCTTCTCCACTTCTATCAGCTTGGAGCTACCTATAGGAGTAATGTTAGCAATTGAAACTAGTAATCACATGGGGTGTTAGTAACTGTCATGAGTTAGTGTGAAGTATAAGACTAACCACAATCATCACGCTTTCCCGGAAAAACTTTGTTGAGACAAACACCCAAAAGAGGTCGTAAATGAAGGCGCAACTAAGAAGAACTGTACCAACCTAATTCATGAAACACTCAAATCCAGTAACATTAGCATCCTTTTTTGCATACAAGAACATTTCATACAACCCAAATATATCACCGCAAACTCTAAATATGACAAAACAGATGCAATTCACTGACAAACAAACAGGAGTGGAAAATAGAAGCAATGCAACACCACATGCAGAACATATAAAACATGTTGCTAGCGAAGTTCTTTCACATAAGAGATGTATCTGAAAACATTAATTCAATGTCAAAATGCTTAATACAGTGGCTATTACTTAAAAGTAACAGAATTCAAGAATAATTTTTAACATGTTTGGCATAAAGCCACAGCAAAATGATAGTGTAAGGTCAAATAACTACCTTAAGATTAGGTACATGTACAATCTGTAGAACTGTTATTATCAGTGCAATTCCCTGTTAAAATAACCAATGAAAGAGAAATGAAGATTAGATGGACACTGCTCCACAGCTTCTCCTGATAAGCACAACAACTAAAAACAAATTTCATATTACATATCTAGTGCTTGCAAACATTATGATATCCAGTAAAGTTTTGCAAAGAAATACTACAAAATAGTTATAATCAGGAAGAAAGGTTCCAAAAAGAACATTGCATCCTAATGGGCAAATGAATTTCCTTTCAGTGTGTGTTGGAGACATGGATGCAGGATGCATATTTTATACATATGAAGCACAACTAAATTATGTGTACCCTCCTGTACTGTCCTGAGTTTCTACATGATATGTCTGATGCGGAGGGGAAAACATTTAAGAATGGGGAAAAATTCATCCTTACAAGTATATCTTGACCAATCCAGCCAAAGGAGTGATTGCGATAAACCGCCCAGAGAACAGTAAATGTTACACAGATAGAAGAAACAGCCAAAGTCAGGTGTGAGATAGCTCCAAAGAAAGGTACTTTAATGTATGACTCGGCAGCATGCTTGAACCACCTGTATCGGGGGAAAAACTTGCATTAATGTGTTGAACTAACCTAAAATAACAGAGGAACATACTAGCAACATCCATTAAAAAGGATTAAAAAGGGTGCAAGGTTGAGAATTCAAACATTCTAGTACAAATCATTCTCAACCTTTTAGGATAAAAATTTACTCTCAAATGTAAGGAAACAAGAGAGTAAGTAGCCTTAGACATGATTTTCATAAGTCCAATGAGGTATTACAGCATCCTGATTCCTTATCAATATCATATATCATTTCTGTCATTTGCATACCAAGTGTAAAGATAAAAAAAGCTATAGATCATCAACATCTAATGTCCTTCAAACATACAGCTAACTGGCATTAAGGGATGGCTACTAGATGGATCCTATTACAAAAAAATCATGACTTCCAAAAAGTAATATATATAAAGAATGATGTATCAAACCTTGACAAAAGAGCAACCAAGCAAGTTTGCAAGCCCTGGACATACAAGAAAACATAAGGTTAGAGATGACATGAGAGAGGAAAAGATGGCAAAAGCAGGAAAGATAGAATATATGCACATAATCTGAAATCTGTAATGGCAACCAAGAGTTGTTATAAACTGCAATTGTGCAATGTGCTAGAAGTTACCTTCTTTTCTGCATAGAAATAGTGCAGAAAATAGGATTGTCACCCCCTCCCCCAAACACAAAACAAGATAAATGCATACGTCTAGAATTTTAGGCTGATTAAATGGATGTTCATACCTCTATCCCACCAATACAGAAGAGAACAATCAAAACCATAATGAACCATGGTGACATTAGTTTGTAAAGCATAAACAGGAAACATGAAGCAAGCACAACAAAAAGAACTGCAGCCTTCACATTCATATTTACAACTCTGCTAACACCCGCATCTTTAATGTCTGGGACTTCATCCATAGCATCCTATAAAAATAAGATTAGACAGTAAGTAGTAGGATCAACAGCAAATCAAGAGAACATATGAGAACCCTGCTAGAGGAAATACAAAACAGACTTGAAAAAAACTGACCTTCAATAGCTTGTCCTGTTCAATAGCTGCTTCTCGGGCCCTCCATGCTGACCAATATGATGCACACAATATGGTAAGAACTGCCATCAACCAAAGAAATACTTCTGCTATGTCAACAGCTGGCCGAAGTGGTGAGTATAGCTGCACAGAAACTGCAAAAAGGAGAAAATAAAAAATTAGCAAGCTCTCCTCTCCTTAAGGTAACATTGGAGATTCATCTACCCATGCCGCCAAAAGGAAAATAAAATAGCAGCTACAGTGCAAAATAAAGATGTTGCAAGTTGTGACCACCACTAAGCTTACAAAATGGGCAGCTCAGTGCATAAGACTCCCACCTAGTGGGTCTGAGAAGGGTAGATGTACATAGTCTTATAGTCCTTGAGAGAAGGTGTTTCCAGTATTTGACCTGTGACCTCCAGACCACAAGACAACAACCTACAGTTGTGCCGAAGCTCACCCTCTAAAACCACTAAGATTATAGCATTGAATAAAAAATGTTGCCTCAAAACATGCATTCCAGACATCAGATAATAATAAAAATCCAAAGGAAGCTCACCAGATGAAGTACTCATCAGCATTTCTTCCAGCCTTGTACCTGCATCTTGTGGAAGCAAAACAGCAGGTATGTGTATGTTCAAATCAGTTTCATCAGGTTCACAAACCATCTTGTAAAGTCCTGCAAACAACAGAAACAAATTTGACATGAAAAGAGTCCACTCATTAGGTACATGACCCACTCAGAATACCAACAAAGCACCTCCTCCAACTTGGTGCTCCACCAAAAGAGAATTTTACCTTTTTTGTTATTTATGATGAGGATAGCTGAAGCATTAGCAGTTTGTGCAGTATTTGCCTTCTTTGTGAAAGTGCAGTTGCCTCTATCCACCATGATGACATCTC
The DNA here is from genome assembly GCA_030441495.1 of Dalbergia oliveri. NCBI lineage: Eukaryota > Viridiplantae > Streptophyta > Magnoliopsida > Fabales > Fabaceae > Dalbergia > Dalbergia oliveri. Next base: position 5,567 of record JAMLFY010000153.1, read on the forward strand.
CCACAATCTAACACGAAGTTTTGTACTACTAACAATTAAGTACTTTACTTTGCTACACACGTGACCAAAGTACAACACAAGAACAATGTCATATATGAAAAAAGAACCTTATTCTTTGTGGACTGCAACAATCTCGAGGATCTGAAAGAACAAGGCGTGTGTGCTTAGCATTCTTCTCTTTAGACACAATGGTTCTGCCAAATCTGGCACCCACACCAACAAATTCAGCATCTTCTATACCATTCACCCATGTTTGCACTTTTACCTGACAAAAAGCAAATATAGTCATATAACAAAAAAACAAGTATTGCCATAAATAGTCACTAATTGAACTTGAGACTTGTTAATTAATTAATCAGGAACCAACCATACTTTGATCTGAAATGCATAGTTGGACAAGTTAGACACTAATCATTTGATATATGTCACCCGTGAGCTACCAAAACCCGGAAAGTTAGAAGGAAAAAAAATCGTATTTTGTCTACTTGACTATGAGCAAAAATATATGAAACCCAGAAATGAAAAGAGAAAAAGAATTGAACTTTGCAAAAGAGGGGGTATACCAGAACGAACTGGTTCTCGCAACCGGGCTTCTTGGGGGTTGAATCGTCATCATGAACTATGTCCCCAGCTATAACAGAAGGAGCATCACGGAAAAGAATAATTGCAGCTGAAACTAGAGCAATCAAGAAAATCTTCTCCAACGCCATGGATGCACGCTAGCTAGCTCCACGAGAATTATGAGTCCATTACCAACTCACAGCTGAAGCAGACAGAGAGAGAGAGGTTTTGCCGTGTCTTGGAGCAATGAACTTTTGATCCATCGAAAAAATACACACAAAAAAAGAAAAGAAAATGATTGGAAGCATATTACAGAAAATAATTTTTATATGGTTTATAGGTGATTTACATTAATATGATAAAATAAAATGCTTGTATATGAACTATAGGTGAGTTATAATTCTATGTTATATGGAATTCTCCATTAGAATTATCTCTGGTTTGATGTTAATTGTTTTACGATCAGGTTCAACAGATTCAATATTAATCTTAGTGGCCTGAAAGTATTGTGTTTTGAAACGTTTATGATGTAAATTTAGCAAACAATATGAAAAAACCGCATATTACTATTCTTATTATTATAATATTATAATAATATGCCGAAAAGGTGGTGACTGACATAGGTGCATTATTGGACTTCGATTAACACAGGAAACAGTGGCCTGTGGGTTGCGTTGAAATTTAGCGCAAAATGTTATTATTATAAAATATGAAAAATGTGAATTCTTATTTTTAGGAATAAAGAAAGTGTGAGGAAAAATAAATAGGTAATTAAAGCAGTAAAGGGGCCTGCCAAGAAGAAACAGCAGGCTGCTGTTGTAAGACTCGGACGACACACGTTCATTGATCTTTTGTTTTTAACAATTATTATATTAAGATAATTTGTTCGATTTTTCAACAGAAAAAATATAAAAGTTAAAACTCTTACATGTTTAATAATATATTAATCTTAAATTTGCCTAGCTAGTGACTAGTTAATACGACAAATGCAGTACCTTTTTTCTTTTTTCCGCATGAAAGTTTAGGTGGAATTGATCAATATCAAGCTATGACTTTCAGACTCGGCAAATTATATCAATAAAACTTTTATTTAACAGTACAATAATAATATTACTGGTTTATAATTTAAAAATCATGAATTTAAATTCTAAAAATAATCTCTTTATAAAATAACGATAAAATTGAATAAAACTATCATCCTCAAATCCCATCAGGAGCTCTGCACTGAGCCCCGCCACTTTTTAACTCTATCAATAATCCTCACCGGCATAAAACACTATTTATTTGCAGCAACTATTATTAAATCGAAAATGTTAGTTTAATTATAGCATTGTTGGACATAAATTGACTGTGCATTTCAGTGACAAATTAATAAAATAAAATAAAAGTCTTTGGATGGCTTTTCAATATCTGAAAAGGCATTTATGATTAATATTAAAAAAATCAAATAATATGCCTCTTAGTTTAATGAAAAATTACCTCTTATAAAATATAGATAAAATTACACTTTACTCACCCAATCACAAATCTTATGCATTTTAAAAACATGAAAATTTTAAAAATTTTGAGGATTGGAAAGCGTTATTGTGTTAAATATGAAATTAGTAATGTGGTTAGGTATAGTTGTGAACAATGTACTGTGATTAATTATTAATTATACCAGTGATCCTGAGGTCTCCTTTCGTCTCCTTCACTCGTCTTTAGATTGGACCGAATATGTCTATGCCTCTGTGGCTATTTTCTTAACACCCGCACAACTTCATCTCTGCGTTGCTTAGAATGATTTTGACCATAAATTTGCCCTGATGTCGATCTCAAACTGAGCTTTGAATTCACTTTACACCAAAATGATAAAAAAAAAAAAAATTGTCTGTTTTCCCCTTTTGTTAAACAATTTTGTTTGTCTCTTTACATAGGCAATTTTCAACAAAACACAAGCTACTAAAAATAAACACTTTCAGACGGACGTGCAGGTGAAGCAAAACCGTGGCCGCTAACCAAACGATAAGGATGACGACATCTACATTGATTATTTATGAGTTTTTCAAATAAATAAATGAATATTGTATTAGTTGAGAAATATTTAATATATCTACAATTTTTTAAAATGATTAACAGTTGAGATATTTGTAAACATATTTTTATTTATTGTTTTTGTGCAAAGCAAGTAAAATAAAGAAAAAAAAACTTAATTAAATTTAAGAGGCTCAGGACTTCATGAATATTTATTAGATACTCGAAAATTACCCACCACATTATTATTTTTATTCTAAAACTAAAGACATTGGAAAACAAATAAAAGAGATTGGCTGTGGAAAATAAACCAAATCAGCGGCTTCCTAGTTTCGTGGGGACGGGGCAACCTGCTAGAGAAGAAATTGTTAGCGATAAAATATTTGTTCCATTTTATTTATTAACTAATATATTAATTGTTATATTAATAATAAAAAAATAAAAAAAATAATAATAACTTATAAAATTAATATTTCAATTAATGAATAAAATAGAACACATTTTTATTTTAGTCTCAAAATATCTAACAATTTTTCATGCAACAGTCACAAAAACGAGGACAATTACAAATAAACATAGGGCAATTTTTGGCCGCAGTCAGCAGATGACAATTCGGGTTGCTCTTTTCTTCTCTCTTATCATTATTTTAACATAGGTAAATTACAATTCCTAAGATAAGATTTGTTGAAATGGCAACAAGTACCTCCTAATTGGCTGACACTCACCTCCTGTGCATTACCTGAAAACTAACATCCATTTAATAGTATTACTTTTCTCAAAAGTTAAATTATTTTCTACCCTTTCATGTGTGCCATGGACCAATAATGCCAGTAACCAGCCTGGAAAAGTAGAACCGAAAAGATAAAAAGAAGGGGAAAACAGTCCACAGTTACTGATATGGAAATTCGCACTGTACCTATTCCAGTTTGGTGAAGCTCATCAGCTTACTACACTGCCTCTCCGCTTCTCGATCACATAAAGGCTTGTTTGTTCAATTCCTAAATGTACTTTTGGATAAAGTGAAAAAAATGTTATTTTCTATAAGATTAATATTATAAAAATAATAAAATTATATAATAAATACATACTATATATTCATTAAGAATTGAATGTAATAAGTGAGTGGAATGAGTGAGGTTAACCAATATTTAATAGTAATAAGGTATATGGTATGTATTTGTTATACAATTTTATTGTTTTCTTAACATACTCTTTCTATAAAAATGCATTGAAAAGGTATATTCTCCCTTCTCATTTTATCAAAAGTGCTATTCAAACAAGCACTAAGTCATTCGATTTTGTTTATTTTCTTGTTTTGAAAAGAAGAGAAATATATATATATATATATATTAGGAAGTATGATTATTTTGTAACTTTTTTATTTTCAGTATGCGAGAGGGCCGAAGCCCACAAATTATTTTTTAAAATTTAGTTATTTAAAACAAATTTAACAATTTACTAGCCCATCCTTTAATATAATTTAATTATCTTAGCATGTATGAGTGGTATTATGATACATAATATAATAAGGCCGGACAATATTAACTCACACTATAGATTCAATTTTATCATGTTTGGTATCACATATGATAGTATAATATTATACGCCAAACTTTTTATCCTATGACTATATCATTAAGTTATTCAGTCATCCAAAATGTCTTATAACACTCAATAATATTATTTTACTAGCCAGTCCTAAATTAACATTGACTTACTTTCCATGACCAGAAACCCAAGTGTTATCAGTAGCCATTCAACCACCGTCACTGCCCCTCCTCCCACCCACCCGATAGTTGCCTGTTCACTCGTAGGTAGGTCATATGGTGCACCACGATTAATGGATAGTATAAAAACTTATACAATATATTTCTCTATTATATTATCCTATTATCCTTATCCTATTATGTCTAATGTTATGATGTCTTATACGTATGATGCACCAACAGGACATTAATTGAAAGATTCATTATAAGAATATTAATTCATGGATTCCTGAAGTGGATCAGGTGAAATACAGTGATTTCACAATATACCGCTCTCTTCTTTTCACTCCATCCCCAAAAAGTAAAAACAAATAGATTAAGAAAATTACACATGTATTTTGATAACAGTAAACAAATATAAGGATATACCATATTACCCCTATTAAAAATATAAATTTATATAATTATAATGTTGTTGAAAAAAAACACAATTAATTATATTATGGGTCCTATTGGAAAAAAAATTTAATATTTCTTTATATGAGAATTAACTGATGTTTTACAAAATAAAAAATAAAAAAATAAACAGATGAAGAGTAAAAAAAGAAGAGTATGTTTAAAAAAAATAGCTACTTTTAGTAAATTCACTCATTAACGCTTCATTCATACAATTATTTTCGTACAAATAGCAATTTTCCAATTAAAGTAGTTTGTCCAAAAGAAAGGACAAGTTGTTATACTCCACTTGTACAGGGCAAGTTATCAATCAACGTGAACTTTTCTTTACTCCAATGATGACAAATCGTAAAGATTGAAAGGAGACAAGGATTCTTTTGGATCAAATCACTTTTAAAAAAAAATTGAAAAGAAATAAAAAGGATAAGTTCAGGCATCTCTTGAAAGTAATGCCAGTATAATGAAAAAAAATATCGAAAACAAAAGTACAAAATCTTAGCCTTACTCACTATTATTAAAAAAATTCGTTTTTCATCATAAAAAACAATTATGTTTCTTATACTATAGTGTCCATTTTTGTTATTTTTCAATCTACAAATAATATTACTTAATAAAAAATTGTCCAACTTTAAGAAATATAAGGAGCTTAGTCCACCACGACACCTAAGTCGTTTGAAAAGTCACAGAATCAAAGTCGACCAAAAGAGAAAATGTCTTCCGATCATGAAACTGCCACACATAGAAGTGAATGAGGATTCATGCACATATACTATGCATTATTGTTATCAATGACGACAACAATCATAAAGTTACGTATACCGAAATCAAAATCAAATAAGATTAGTCTCGTAATAAGAAGATTAATGTTATTTACTAACATTTGATAATTAAGGACTACAAAAATACTAATTCGTTAAATGAAAATTGTATTAATTAAATCGATTTCTAAAATTGGCTTGGCCAGATGCCAATGTCTTGATGCCAACCAAAAGCAATTTACGGCCGGCCAAAGGTTGGTTCAGCCCTCACAAAACTATTGATTCCAATTGTGAATGTAAAAGGCAGAGAAAGAATATAATTCTCAATTTGATCAATACTAACTATATTTGGGGTCTGCATAAATAATGAAATGCAAACCAATTATTGGAAGATAATGCATCTTCCCACCCTACTGCAGTACTGCTTTGTTAATGGAACATAGCAAATTTTTCCCCTTTTATTCTGAGACCAATTTAGAATTTTTTTCACAATTAAGAATACAAGATTAAAATATATGTAGCCATTGGTCAAAGCTGAATGTATAGTGAAAAAAACTGTAGTCAAGTAAGCCTTCCAGTTTCCAACTGAATGGAGAAAGTCCAAGTTACATCTCTAAGAAAGTAATGGGCTAATGGCATGCCCAACAACAATATTTTCTTTTATTGAAATCTCCCTACAAATGCCCCAAATACTTGTGATTACCAATCTAAATGCTCCCTCTTTGTTACACAGCAGTGGCTGGAACTAAATTGAGGGAAAGAAATACACGATTCAACACTTTAAAGCCGCTTTCTGAAGTGTGTGTCTTATCCTTTTTGCTGATGCAACTGTAGATCCTCTGAACTGCACATTACATTACATCACAGGATACTCAATTTAAGTTAAAATGCAAATAGGCCAAATAGTTTGTATATACTATAGGCACCAGAAGAATCACATGTAACCATGTTCTGTTGAAAACAAAAAATGCAAAGGGCGTGATATATATATCCAAGTGCTTAATTACCTTAGATTTGATGGTCAAATAGAGACTACCATCAGCTTCTGATGACTGAACTGAATGACAATCTAATTGGAGGCTGCTGAGTGCTTCCACAGTTTCCAGCAGCACTCCTTCTCTCCAAGAGCACTTCATTTCAATCAGAACCTCAGTGTCACGCATACAGATAGTAACATTAACGTTGGAACTTTCTTTTAGAGCCTCTGAATTGATCTCTCGCCCAGTCTCTTCAGCTTCACAAGCCTTCCTCTTATTTGACACTGACTTCTTGCCATCATCTATTTTGTTGTTGCAGTAATTACCAGAGGTCCTCTCCACCATATCTTGAGGTGTTCTTTTAGTTTCGGTGTCTAACTCTATTAACTCTCTTTGAGCTTCCAACTCTCTTACCTTTTTCTCAAGCTTTCTAAGGTATTCTATCGCATCATCTAGTATTGAAACCTTGTCATCCTGCAGCAGTTATGCTTATAATTAATTAGATTTAAGTAGTGACATGCACTGCAAGAGAACAACTATGTATCATGAATGAAATTATATAAATCACCTTACTAATTGTAGGGACCATTGATCTAAGGGTTGAAAACCTTTCATTTAGTTTTGCTCTTCTCCTTCTTTCTGACAAAATGTGGTTCATGCCAATTTCATCTGCATCTGGACTCATTCCCTCTTTACAATCGTCTTGAGACTCAAGCAACCCATCCATGTGCATCCGAGGAACTTCAAACAATACCTTCCTCAATAATTTTTGTGAGGCTCCTCCTCTTGGCCTTTGACAACCCTTTGGTCCTTGTTGCTTCCAAACGACAAAGCTTGATTCCTGACAAAAATCTTGAAAATGCACCCCCATAATTAACTGGTCAGCGCGTTTTAGAAGGGCAGAAAGTAGCCTATGATAATGGTTATCATCACTTTGAAGATCCTCTAAAGTTGTTTTGCATTCTTGAAGGTCTTGTTCAGCACTGGGAACAAAAGCAATCTTCTCAGGACTGGCCAAAGTTTGAGATAAACAGTCACTAGAATTCATTGAGTTTTTATGGACACAGTTGCTCAATTCATCATCCATAACCTGCCAGCTTTGGACTTTAGAGGCGCTGCCATTTACCCTTTCAGCAGTGAATGTTCCATCTGCTGGTTGATTGGATTGTAATGCATTTGAACTACTATTCGGAGAAGTTATATTGATTAGTTCATATCCTACTACTTCTGGAGTCAATTTAAGACCGTAAGCATTCTGATCAAATGCTGTACATGCAACACCTTCATTGTTTCTCGAGTTCAAAGTAGCCCCTGACTTATTGGGAACATTGCTTTCCAGAATATCCAAGAAACAGGTTCTGATCCGTTGAATTAGACTCTGATCTTCGGAAACCTGCACAAAAAATTAACACAATTTGGGCTAGTCTATAATTTTATTGCTGGGGATATTGCAGCAATATTATGGTTAAAATCGAGCAGAAAGCTTACCAGATCAGTTGTACCTAGCTCAATAACCCCTTCCAGAAAAGGAAAGCACGCCACTGTCTGAAAGTTGAGATGAAGAAAACTTGAATTACACAGTTTATAATATTTCTGATTTCTCACAGTAAATTTGGAACCATTTCTTTTGGTAATCTTCATGTTCTCAGTGTCCAAATCATCACAAAATGTACTGATAGTGGTTTCTCTTCTAAGACATCTACAGTTCTTCACATAATATATGAAATTGCACTGAGGCCTAAGCCAAAGAGAAATTTTGGATGAGAACTCTTCAACTTAGACATACAAATTAATCCCGGACATGTGTTAAATTATGTGCATCATGTTAAAAGCTTGTTTCTCTTTTAACACAATTTTATACAAGTCAAAGGTTAACTTGCACGTCTAAAATGGAAATTTCTCATGAAGTAACTGTTAATACCTAACTGAGCTGATTTTAGGGACTATTAGGTAAATAAAAATCAGGAGGGTACCTGAATGGATGCACTCTGATCATGAGAAGAGGCCGTTGTTGCAAGTGTGGAAATGGAACAAAAACCAAACAAAAGGACAATTATCATAGTGCCATCTTAAGCAAGCCATATGCAGCTAGTGGAGAAACAGAATCTTACCTTTGCAAGTAGAGAGCGACAAAAAACTCTATTATCAGCAGAATGAGCATGGCACAGCCAAACCGGTTGGCCATTGGCCAGAGTTCTTCCTGGTAAACTAAACATATACATACATAGAAATATTTTAGGATAACCAAGACTAATGCACACTTCATATTACAAGACAACCCAGCTTTTGGAGATAATTGGAGAATCCAAAAATTAAAACTGAATTTAGAAAATGAGAGAAAAAACTCACCCTTGGCCAATGTTGAATACAAAGGACATGCAAACCAAGTAGAACCACTCAGCATCTGTGAGATCTTCAGGGGAAAGTGCAGCTGATGGCCTTTTGGCTTGTGAGCTGGCTTCTGCAATTGTGAGGGATGCATATAGCTCTCGCAGCTGCTCACTCCTCTGCAAGCCTATATCCTCAGAATTATGTTCTACCACTTGACTTGTCTTTCTAGTCTTAATATCTCCATTGTAGTATCCTTCACCCCAGCTCAAGACCCTGCAAATTTGACAGGAAAAAAAGGAAAAAAGAGAAACTTCTTTTGAACATTATGGCTTCTTTGCAACAACTTAATAGTAATATCAGAAAACATATAACAACAGATTCGGACTAGTAATACCCGGGTTGGGTGGCTGAGCCAGACCAAAAGATTGCGTAGCTCCAATGAATGCTTCTCACTGCCAAAGCAAGCTGTTTCTTCAGTTTCTCTGGCAGTACCATTTCCTGGTTTCAAAGTTAACATACCATGAACTATGGTTTATCAGATGGAAAAAGCTTGTTTGACTAGCCAAGATCCTAACTTATTTGATTTTAGAATGTGAAATATAGTTTCCAAATAAGGGTGTCTATTGAATTTGTAGATTCATAATCCCAACACAATTGCCAAGAGGTTTGCATCTTCTTCATGAACCTCCAATCAAACTATTCCTTCTCAAAAACGCACTGCAACACAGCACATATTGACTAGACTCAGACTTCAAAACAGGGACAGGTTTATGTGGTAGACTTGTTCTACTAGGATGGTATGCGCCGAAAAACAAGGTGCTGAAGCTGAAAGTTATCGCTAATTTAGGAGGAAAAAAAATGGTAATTTTTTATTGCCTATGCTGATACTTGCCTAATTTATACAAAACCATACCATATATAGCACTCAATTTGATGAATAGAAACGGTTGCATAGCCACTCATTTTAATTGTAATGTTTAAAAGCTATATAAAAGCCTAAAATGAGTGGAGCACACATTAAATATACTCCAAAAGTATGCAAGAATTTCTGTTAGAAAGATCTTAAAAATGAGATTATTGGGAGTATATTAACATTCAGTCACTCACTAATGAAGTTATAATTCCTTTCAGATGAGATTATCCGATAAAGTTGGAGACTTGAGTGTTGGTCTAATGACGGGGTAGTTGGGGGAGTAGCATCACCGAATCATAGTCTAAGTATGGTGTGTGGATCAGAGTCATGCTCTCAAAGACCCGAAAATGCCAAACAACTGGGGACCTACAATACAATCTCCAAAAACATTTCTTTCTCCGAATTGGGCATGAGAAATCCAAGTACAAACCATTATTACATTGTAGAACACAGTTGCCTCTTTCCAAATGACTTCAATGTATGATATGATTGAAACTGGGAAATAATCTTTTGGTTCATGCAACTTGGACAAGTATGAGGCCGAAAACGTTATTTATCCTTTTCGATGACACTTGCACTTTAGCAATAGCTATAGCCTTTAGCATTAGCAACGAATGGTGGTGGTTCATCAAGACAATTAGCAATATCCTATAGAGAAATACTTGCACATCAGCATGAGACGAACATGCTTTATATTTAATAATAAAATGACATTTAAAAGTTGAAAATGAATCCTTATTAAAACATCATTTTATTATTGAGTGTGGAACATATGCAATTATACTCTAATAGCATGCAAATATATATTGATGTGGTCTTCTTCATTTTCCACTTTTGTATTCTGAAACTCCAACTCATAGCACCAGCTCAGCATGCTGTGTATACAGACTGCAGAGACCCACCGTATCCATCACTCTGTTCTTTCGTGATAAATTGTTAATAGAATTTATTTAAACTTTATAAATTTTTTTTTAAGGTGTATTTGGTTGATGGGTAAAAATGGAGATAAAAGTTACATAAATTAGTTTCATATGTAAAATAACATATAAAACTCATTCATATAATTTTTATCCCTAATTTTATCCTCCAACCAAACATACCCTTATAGTGAATGAATTAATTTAAATTGGTTATATCGATAAGTTCATTATTCTTTTCTTTGGGATGCATTATTTCATCTAATTAAATTTTTTTGTAACTCTTATAAACTTAATTCTAAACTTCTGGAATATTGAGAATCAATTGAAAATTGTTGAAGCATATAACAATTTACAGATTAATTTAGTTTCGATAAGCAAAATATACAAATGCTGTTTATACCTTATATATATAGTATGGTATTGTCTCCAAAACGTAGCAAGAGTACAAATCGTGATGAGTGACAACACACAGGGCGTGGGAAGAGCTCTGAGCAGAGTACCGTACACAAACATGAACGAGTCCAGCTTGTGAGTTTTGAGGAGTCCCTTCCAATCATTTGACTGCTTTCTCCCGCTTTACTAGTTCACTTATTATCGTCTCTCAATTAGTATTTGTTTTCATTTAACAATTTTCTTCTTTAATTAACTGATTAATTGGGAAATGATACGACAGATTCAATCTTTATACTAATAAATTATGTGCTCGACGTACCAAAATCCAATATCCAGATGAATGAAAGGTTGTCGTTTGGTAAGCTGAGGGTATCTACTAAACTACTAAAGTTTAAGCTCATTTGTTTTTCAAATGGTTTGGATAAAGTAATATGAAGTGCACATCTTTATTGGTTGGCTATGTTCTAAATAATGCTAATACCTCATTCGATGGTTGGTACCTAACCGTCAATGTTCAAACTTCAAACCACACGCGATAGCTGCCTCGGATTTAGTTAATATATATTGTGAGATAATTGCAAAAGAAAAAACAAATATATTGCTAGAAAAAAGAATAAAAAAAGTATGTGTAACCAAAAAAAGAAAAAAAGTGACTGCAACACGCAAGTTGTCGAGCACGGACGAAATAATACAAGATATGAGTATTTACGGTTGGAACTCAAATTATAGTTGCAGTGATGATGATAATTTAGTACCTATTTATATATACTACTTTGATATCTTTCATATTTCCCTTAATTATGGAAGAGCGGGCACAACAGTACAATTTTAAAAAGAAATTATTTTTTTATCCATAAAAATTAAACAAATTTTAATTTTGGTCCCTGAATTTGTTTTTGTTTGTTTTCAATCCAAACATATTTAAATATATTTGATTTATGTCTCCGTTACATATAATTGTTGGTTGTTTAGGATTAAATAATTTGACCTTTCATTAATCAGTTCAAGACTAAAATTGTTTAAGAATAAAACTAAATAGTTTTACAAATATCTGTTCCTAAACTAAAACCAAAATTCACTTCTTTTATTTTTCAGAAATCAAAAACATATTTAAGCTCTCATATTTTATAAATACAATATTTTAGGAATAGGAAAAGTTATTTAATCTTAACATTAAAACATGTCATAAAGAATTTAAAATACTTGTTTTGTCATATCAATTAAGTCAACCCATATTAATATTTTTTTGTCCATCAACCCACATTAACATAAGTTAACTAAACTTGTTAAAAAACAATAACAAATTTTAGTTATTGCGCATAATCAATTATATTACTTATAGTTAAATTTGGGCTGATTGACAAATTTTCAAATTTAATGTATGAACTCATCTCTACTTGGTTGTTATCATTTATTTGCTAAATATATTAGGATCGTTATATATCTTTGCATAAATATTTAATACTTAATTTCGATATATACACTATTGTAAATTTACTCATTATCAATTAATCATACATTATTAAATCATTTCAAAATATTTTACTTTGATCATAACTATTTCAAAAAATCATACATACTATTTTGGTACATGAGCTTAGGAAAGTAAACAAAGGAAAAACTTATCTCAATAAGCAAGCCCCAAAAGGACAATGTGCATTAGGGTATACAAGGGACGAGTCAGGATGGGTTAGACAAACCTGACCCGAACTTATTTTAGACTAGGCCATTTTTTGAAATCCAAACCTTACTCAATAATGATCCCAATAAATGACCAAGTCAAATGAGCTCAACCCACTTGAAATAACATATGAAGATTTTGACATTACACATAGTAAAGTTATAAAATTTTATATGTAAGAAACAAAATTCAAAAAATATTTTAAGATACATATTTCAAAACAAGTCATCTGATTATAAAAATAATATCAAGTTATCTAAATGTATTAATCTAACATAAACTCTTATAATTTATCACTGACTATTATATAAAATATATTATAAAATAAATTTTGACTTTGGGCCACGCAGCTAAATCGAAGCATAACTCGAACCAACCTTAAAAGTGCACATAGTCAAATCTAAGGACCTGAACCCGACTCATAAGCTTCAAGGCTAAGGTGGGTTAGCCGAAGCAAGTCTTGAACATCCCTAATATACATATCTTTCGATGGTGTTAACCAAACTTGATCTCTGTCTATTGAAGTAGCACCCAACTTAGTCAGAGTTCGCAATAGAGTTACCTTCTCGAGCACGTGCTTTAAGGAGCACCTCCAATTACAATGTACCAAATGCTTGATGTCATGAATTAGGCTACCATAAGCATGAAAAGAACCCATCCTTTTAAGTCACCATGTGTAGAACCTCAAGACAATCCACCTCACAAAGAACATTTATGATACCATAGTCCCAAGCCATAGTCAATCCCTTGTGAACAGCCAACCTCAACACACAAATTATCTGTGATACCAATAGAGCTCGAGAAGCCCACAAGCCAAGCCTAAAGGAATGTCACAATAGCCCACCAATCCCTGATCTCCAGGCTTGCCCATGGAGCTCCCATATTGGTTGAGCTTCACAAAATCATGAGGAAGGGTGATTAGCCGACCCAAGTATGCTTGTCTGCGGAGACACTTTCCAAAAGCATTGGCACAAGAATCTACCAGGTGCAGAATTTGTTGCGCAGAATGTAAAGGAGTAAGAAGGTAGTAAAAAACAAAAGAATTTATGGAACAACAAATGTGTCAAACAACTACAAGGAATAAAAATCATACGTACTATAATTTGTAATTGATACTAATAATATATCAAAATTATGCTCTAACTAACTGTATTTATGTAGTGGTATATTATGTGCATAACTCCCAAATATGCAAAAACCTCACATAGATAACATCTTTAGTCTTTATGCTTAATCTCTCTTATTCATTCTCTCAACTTGGAACTTTTGAATTTGATGCAAGCAATATATTATATAATTTTATTCATCAAATCTCTCTTATACATTAAAACGATGGATAAATGATGGATAGGAAGGTAGTATAAGGCCTAATATGCTTTTAATGATGAAAGTTTATTTTTCTTATTTAATTAAATAATAATAAATAATATGTGATATGCATAAAAGTAAGGATTAATAAAAGATATTTTAATTTAATATGTATATTAAATTAAAAATTAAATAATTCTGATAAAAATACTAGAATTTTTTTTATATTTTTCATAATTTGTTAAAATAATAAATAGTTATAAAATATTAAAATAAATAATAAATAATAAATAATATTTAATATAAACTAAAATTTTAAATAATAACATATATTTGTAAAATTATATTTAAATAATTAACAAAAATATTATTTTTTTTCAATATTTATTTATAATTAGAGTTATTTGTATACAAATGATAAAATTTCATATTTAAAATTATATTTAAATAATTAATAAAAATATTATTTTATTTCTTTAACATTTATTATGTATAGTTAGAATCATCTATAAACAAATGATAATATTATATATAATATAAAATATAGTATCTTACTAAAAAATAAATATAGTATAATTATATAATGTTATATCAAACACAGTATTATATTGAAAATTTATTAGACCTTTCCTACTATGCGTGCCAAAAGACCCTTAAATTCCTTTCGGTCCTTCCACTTAGCAATCCAGAGACATGCATATATGTTTTATTTATATTTTATTTTTTTGAACTAACATATATGTTCAAAGTGTAATACACTTGAAGTTGGACTTTTATTTCAAAATTAATGTGATAAAATATAAATTTAATCTTTGTTCACATATCACGTTATAATTAACTTGATATGATGCATTTGCACTACAGTCTTCACGGCAATTGCCATCCTAAGTGAATCAAGAGACGATGGAGAATGCAATGTGAATCTTCCGGTTAATGGTTATATAATATTGAAGCACGTCAGAGCTATGATTTCTTGTAGAACATGTTCTGCTGGTGAATTACTATTTCATATTTTCTCGCTCGAACCTATGCATATTAGCTAGCAGTTTGGACAAAAGCCTCGTGTGAATGCTTTGGAAATATAATTAAAAAGGTCCGTCTGATTAATTGTGGAAGATGGAGTTCAGTAATTAAAAGAAAATATCTCATGAAACCGTAAACATCACCAAACAATGAGGTCGTTGTAGTATAGTGGTGAGTATTCCCGCCTGTCACGCGGGTGACCCGGGTTCGATCCCCGGCAACGGCGAGTTTTTTATTTTTGTTCCTGTGTTTGGACTTTGGAACACGAGGTGGCAATGAAACGAGCAGATTCATCCAATCTCGCTTAAGTCTTATCATTACACATACCTATGTGCAACAGAGAAAGGATTGCTATTACCTCTCAAATAATATTTTTCCACATTTCTTTAACTATCCCATCCCATTACAATTTAAAGTATGGATAACATTATATTCTATTCCATTTACATTTTAGTGACTGGAATAAAAGAAGCTATTACAAAGAATAAATCCGACTCCTGACATTATCTGCGTTCTGTTCTGTCTTGCAATACATATATATATGTTTTCTTTTGACATCAAAGTGATCCTCATATTTATGTTGATGTGAATCCTTTCCTCAGCAAAGTCCTCCATTCACTTTTTGTCAAAATTCATGTCTAACCAACAGTGGCTCATGTTATGTGCTCCCAAAGCTAGCAGAAAGAATATATCTTAGTCACTGTGGTTCCTTCTCATAGCAGGCTGGCCAAGTGTACACAATATGATTTATACTCGTGCAATAGGAGAAAAAGGTGGGTTCAGCACATAGGGTCGAGGAATTCCTTTGTGAGTCTTGGGCACTATCTTCCTCTCCTCCACTGTCGTAACTGATTTGGTCAGAAACTCTGCCTGCTCCTCAATAAGCATTTTCAGTGAATTGCATTGAGATAACTGTGGGTTTTTCTCCTGCCATGCACTGCTGAAGGTGGAAGTGCCATGCAAAATGGCGACGCAGATGGAGAAGGCTTGTAACGGGGATAATTGTGCATGGAAATCAATTGCATATTCACCCTGTTCAACTATTTTCATGCTGAAGGTGGGAGTGTTTTCTTTGGTTCCCTATGCACCAAAAGATCAGAATAGTCACTAGAAAATAATCACAATATTGTAAATGAAGCAAGTTAGACTGAATAAAAAAGATAGAGCTTTAATTAGAAACACAACACTATTCAAAATCCTATATAGATGCATGGGTCTCATGGAATCAGTTCGATGTCCGATCATAGAACTGAAACTCAAGATCTAAATCACCATAAGAATTGTAAGGTATTTTGGTAAACACATGTTCATGCGATCTGATTAGTTTATGTGGATACCCTCATCTTGGAGCACTATAGTGTCCCTTCACAAAAGAGGTCATGTAATGTTCAATCTTTATACCTGAACAAAAAGTTCCAGTGGTTGATATTCCTTCATAAGAAGGTGGTCTTCAGCAAACTGAATACTAGGATTGCCTAAAAGAATAAGGGGACAAGCCATGTCCCAGCCGCCACAGTCACAACCTCCACCATGTTTCCATCGATCAATTAATGATGAGGGACCCTGGCTTTCAGCACTTGGCAAACCATGGTTGCCAGTTGGTAGTACCACCTTCACCTGTTCCTGCACTTTTCTGTCATGGAGGCTTTTTCTACAGTGCTCTACAACTGAAGAGAGATCGCTTAGTTTGGAATACGCTCTAGCATCTATCATGTCCTCTCTTTTGTATTTCAAGCTTTCCCTCTTATGTAATGGAATTTGCAAAACAATGGCAGCAGTTTCAAGGTTCGGATGCAATTCTGTGGGCGACAAAGGACAAGCTTTTAGAGTTTTAGAAACATCTTGCTCACTGTTAGACTTCTTTTCAGGCGAAACCCTTCTTCTTGAGTGTGTAAGATCATACAACACAAATTCTGTCACCATAGAGTTGTCAACTACTCCGCCTTCTCTTTTGAACATAAATTACAGGAAACTATCATCTGTGCTACCATTGACGAATCTTTGTCACAATCACAACCTTGGGATCTCAAGCCAGTGGCATTGCTCTTCTTTCTATTATCAATGGAGTGAAAGGTATATACCCAGTTGAAAGCATTACCTGCTCTCCAAGTCTTTGCTACGAAGACATCTTCAGGGCACTTCACCCTAAACTCAAAAAATGGCAGTCCTTGTTTACTTTTCAACTTGAGATTACCTTGCAGATGTACTGGTGAACATGCTAGACCTGAACACTCTGTATCTCTACTGATAAACTCAGAAATAATGTCAGAGTGCTTTACTGTGTTAGAGAAGGCATTCAGCAAAGATTTCTGATAAGTCCTGTTTCTTCTTGTAACATTAGTCCCAGTTGATTTGACCTCAGCATTTTCCAACATACGGCTCGCTGGATTTCTCAAAGATTTTGACTTTGTGAATGGATTCAGCCTTTTCCTGACAGGGATGAATGGGACTTTTGGACTTCCTCTTGATGAGCAGTCACTTTGTGGTGGAGACAGCAAATGAGAGAGTGAGACTTCTGCCTTGGCAGAGAGGGACCTGTGCAATGCCTGAAGTGTGTCTTTTTGAAGAGGAGAATTAGCATCAATTAGAGAACCAGCAACCTTATCACTTCCGACCTTTGAATTTATAGAATCTATCCCTTCTACTGCACTAGAGTTTTTGTCCCAAACATCAGAATTTATGAAAAGGTCAATAAAGACATCTGAAAAGTTATGCTCCATACAAGCCCAGGAACCGGAAACAGATGGTGAAGCCACGCTTGAATTCTGGGATATTGCTGAATGTCTCTGCTCGAAAAATCTTCATCATCGAGCCACATAATGAATCAACAATGCTACCTGAAAAAGAGGCATCACTTCTCCTACATGAAATTTCTATTTTTTTCCTTCCCTCCATGGTTCCCATTTTATTTATACTTCTTGCTTCATCTGAACTCTGATACATGGAACCCCGTCTCGTTTCTATATTACCTTCCAGTCCATGAGATCTAGAGGCACGGTTCTTACATGCAGAACTGCGAAGCGAGCGAATTTGATATCAGCAAAGTCCTCCTTGATCTTCAAAAACTCATCTTTCCCAGTGGGTTTTCCTTTCTTATATCTCTTCTTCACATTCAAACAATGTTGATGAGATGGAAGAACAGTATTGGGACTCAGACCCACTGAAGACTTGTCATGGAGATCCAACTCCAACTCCAACTCTCTTGCCCCATTTGATAAATCTAGAGCCCTGCAATAATACTCAAAAATGGGGGAAATGATGAAATAAGTTCTTTGCAAGAGACAGATAAATGCATTTAACACATTGCTGCATTGGAGACAGCATTAATGACAAGACAAATCCTCAGCAATGCATTATGACCATTTGATAAATCTAGAGCCCTGCATGTGATTTAGTTCTTTGCAAGAGACATTCCAAATGCATTTGACACATTGCTATAACAGCATTTATGCAACAAGTAAACTAATCAACAGATATTTAGCTCAGCTTTCCAATCAGCAATTATAAAGTACTACACTGATTATTTAGTTGAAGAGATGAAAATCACAAAATTGAAGCAGAAAACGATATTTCACAGAACAAATTGCTGATTGCAGGTAAGAAACGGTGCTTACTCTGCACAACAGAAATATACACTCACTTTTCTAAAACAACTAATTTTGCAGTGGCAATTGTGACCTTGCAAACTACCATTATTGCAAAGGAATCTAAAAAAATTAGACCAGATTGCAGAAAAGCTGAAAACAACAATTGCTGATTCCGAAGACACACAAAGAAAAATCCTGTATGATCTGTTGCTCAAAAAATTGAAAAAGCAAAAAAGGGCAAAAATAATGTTGCATGATCTGTATAACGCCCAAAATTTGAGTAAAGTGATTACAAGGATGATAGCTGCTACGCAATAAAGTACAATGTTTATTAAAAAAAAAAAAGTTCACTTTGATACCAACCATAACAGTGGAAAAAAAAGGGGGAAATAATGGAAGAAAAGGAAAAGGCAATATGGTGGAGTAGATCTTGGAGCAGTGAAGTGAAGAAAGCAGGCTAGAAAAAACAACTATACGCAATCATAAGCTCCGAAACTTAAGCAGAAAGTCTCCAAGAGAAAAAACCTGTTAATGATAAAGATTCAATGATGGCCCGTTGCCATTGGAAAATCAGAATTCCAAAACAATACACATAAAGGCAGCGGATGATACTTAAAGCTAGCTAGTTCACTTCACTTCAATTCAATCACCGCCAGCGCTACAGAAGAAGAAGAAGCAAAGCACGATGCGTTGAGTGGTGCCAAAAAGTGAAGTTGGAAACAGTAACGGAAGCTAGAGAGATGCAACAGAGGGAAGCATTGATCTCTCTCTCTCTCTCTCTCTCACAAAATGCCAATAAGAGACAGGGAGCTGATAATCTTCTGTACATGTCTCTACTAAAAAAGCCTTGTCCTTGAAACACCATCATATCATATGCTGCTGTGTGTTTCTTTCTCTTTCGCTCTTCTTTATCATTTATTGTTTATGTACCTTTATTTGTGCCTCACTCATCGTGTGGGGCCAGTGATCCAAGCAAGCAATAGCAATAAGTAATTAAGAAATATTATTTTGACTTCAACTTTACAGAAGGTGAATACATCATATTCATTATTAATTGATATCAACTTCACTTAATTTTGATTCACGTCCCATCCAATGATAAATATGAGTGTGTCAAAATGTAGTCAAAATAACATTACTCTAACCAATTAGCAACCCACAGGGAACAAGGGCATAGCACTCTCAGTGAAAAGACAAATAACACAGCAACCTTGGCTAATGTGAATAAAGGGTAATTGTGGAAGTTAAGGATGTCATTGAGTTCATAAATCAGTTACAGAAGTGATTGTCTGAAACGAATCAGTAGGTTAAGGTTATATATGTGACATATCAAGACTCGGAATCTTATCAAATAAGTAATAATTAAAGGACTGTGCATATGATAATAAGATACAGTAAACAAACAGAGTTATCAGTACTGTCCAATTTAGAATCAGATCTGCACCCGCTCCACCGTCCAATTACGTGAAACTAACGGGTCCACTTTAAAAGGCTGGTGATGCTGATAGTGTCCTTTGCAAAATTTTGTTGACAGGGATGCCCCTTAGTTGTTTCCCAGTGGGACAAAAGGTTGGAGGTGTCCAAATACTAGTAACTATCTTGACTGGGACAGACTGCTTTTGCCGTTTTGGGGAGGATGGGACCAGGGGTAAAATTGTAAAATGGACAACGACGAGGACAATATATATATATATATATATATATATATGTGTGTATTAGCGTGAGAGCAACTAAAACCCAAATTCAATGACTGTCTGCCACATCTAATCCACGGAATCTTGTACTCACCATCTACATTACATCTCTTAATTTAGCGGCTTTGGTTTTTTATTAAACGATTATGGTAAAGAAAAAATGCATTAAAATAGAGTTAAATAGAAAAGTTGAGGGAAGAATAATTATAAAAAAGACTGACATATATTTGTTTTTAAGTAATTTCATATGTAAATTCTATTTTCACTTGTAATTTTTCACTTGGATCTAGAATTACAATTCTTTCACTTTGGGGATGGACATAGATGACTTATTAATGAAACTGAAAAGATAAAAATGATGATCAACTTAAAAACTAAAAGGGCATATCTTTATTTAATGTTTATATTTTGTATTAAGTATTTAAAAAAGAACCGACTTACAGAATCATGTATATATATATATAAGGTCAGAAATTTACTGCTATAATGTGACACTACCCTATATGGTGTACGAAGTAACATAAGTTAGTTCATTTGAAAACTATACACAAAACCACCCCCTTGCTGTATGTACAAAATCAAACTGGAAGAGAACTGTGTACGCACAGTCTTTTGCTACTTCCAGCCAGCCCCGCAACAAAATTCTTTGCTACGATTAAACCCTACAAAGGATCGAAAATTCCTAATCAGCATGTTCAGTAGCCACAATATTGCCATCATTCCTGAACTTGCCAAGTGATTTCTGGGCATCTAAAACAGGTATTTACTATTTACCCTTCACTTGTTTTCGTTGTTGTCATGGGATTGCTTTTCAGGCTCACTGGGGCTTACTGGCTTCTTCTCAAAATCTTCAACTTTTTCAGTGGCCAGTGGGTCTGTGTCTAAGTTCTTCTTTGAAACCGGTGCATCTATGGTCAGAATAGACACCTCATCCCGGAAGGCATACCAGGAATTACCAGAGGCAACACATTCCAGCTGAAAAAGCAGAGCAGCAATCAAACCAAAGCTATAAACGTGCAGGAGACAATTTTGGAATTCTGGACTGAAGTAGAAAAGATGCAAACCTGATATCGGTCACCATGTCCAGCATGGATAATATGCCTCAAGCCCACCTTACACTCATTGCATCTTTGGCAGCGTGCATCTGTCATCTGTTTCAGGAGTGGGAAAGCTGAAGTCAGCATATATCCCCAACCAACTCAATAGACTATAAAAAAAAATTGTTGTGGCAAAATGATTTACCTGCATGAGCTGTGGCTCATCAGATTCTTCTTGCCCATTTCCTCAGCAGTACAAGCCTCCTGAAGTTCAAATATTTAGTAAATAACCACAACCAACCATACAATTAACAAGCAGTTTAATCTTTTCAAAAGAAGCTTTAAAAATCTGATGACAGAATTTAAAAGTATTTCAACTCATAATTACCATCTGAACTCTGAAGCATCTACATATTTTAAAGCGCTGGCCTTGAAAAGCCAGGCCATTTTTAGAAGTGAACTCTGACAAGTTATCTAACACTTGAATTTTTGTAAAAATTTTGTGACAAGCACTAATGAGGACCAGCATTTCAATCTAATGGTTTCTCAAAGGCCAAAAGTTCATCCACAATGACTCATAATACTATACACTAAGCCAATGTTACAGCCATATAACCTAAGAAGGAAAACTCCATTAAAATTAAAACACATTGCTCAAGGACATATGGAAAGAGTCTTGAAATCTTCCATCAGATTTTGAATTGAATTGTCCCAACATTCCATCTCTCACCTTTTCCCCAGAAAATGATCCAAATGTCACAACTTAATCCCGTTTCTTATCAAAGACAAGAAAGCCTTAGACAAAATGTTCCAGCTTCTTGTAGATTATGAGAGACTTAGATTGTACCAGTGCAACTTTGATAAAACTCAAGTCAGAAGTATAGTTGATTCTTTAAATAGGATAAAGAGATATGAGCAAAATATACTGAAAACAACTACCAAAGGTTGAACAAAGAGTATTGACTTTTTCTTTTAAAAAAAAAATAAATCAAAGCTGCTGTCCTAAATCAAGAATAGTGCTGGAAAATCTATGAAACAAACCCATAATATCATCATAAGCAGACAGCTTAAAGGGTCCAATTGCATTTTGGTTAAAAAAGAATCCGAATAGATATCATACCTTCAATTCATTAGGTGTCATATTTAATATTTTTGAAGGTTCCAGCTCTCCATTTAATAGACGGTGTGCTAGCAATGCATTCTTCTGCAAAGAACCCAAACAAAAAACAGAATAACAAGTTAACAACATAATGAATTCATCAATATCACAGCAGATAGACATTTATTTCAAAAGCCACAGACATCACAAGAGCATTGGTTGTGACAATGGTGCAGACATAGATAAAACATGCATATTGTGCGATGTCCACACAAATTCCTTAGCTTGCAAGAGCATGATTGTCCAACCTTTCCGATCTATCAACTCTTCATTATGAATAGAAAGATAAAACTTTCATGCCTGACCTTTAGCCTCCTAGATATTAATTTTAACAGATAGTATATAAGCAAAAATCAACAAAAGTACAACATGCCCGTCGTAAAATGTAGAGGAATAATATGTAGATTATTTACTGACCCAAATACAATAATTATAATATTTCATGAGTATCACATTTATATGCATGCACAAGGTCAGTTTCTGACCTTGAGATTATAATCTAATTGCCGCAGCTTTTTGTTATACTTCTGAAAATCTGATGAAAGAGCATCATGTGAAGCTTTTTCTAGTGCAACTATAGCTGGAACAGCAGCATCTGGCCAGATAAAAGACTTGGAACTCTGTAGAGCCAAAAAAGTGTGTGTATATATATAAATTCATATACCACTTAAGGTATGAGAAAATAAGAAAAGATCACAAAATGATAAATTTATAACGGCCGCTAAATAAGACATATTTCTCATACCTTGTGGCCCTTGTCTTGACAGTCATTTGCAGGTTCTGAACATCTATTGTTATTTTCATCAGAATTTACATTTTGTAACCTGTTGTCTTCCCTTTCAGCGCTATCATCAGACTTACACATGTAACGAATGTGTTCAAGCAACTTCTCCAACCATTTGTCACGATGGGTGTTACCAGTTAGTGCATTGAAATTAACTAATATGTGATAATACTCTGAGGCATCATTTACACAATTCCCAGGTGTTTCAGGCTTCAGATGCTGGTCACCCTTAGGAGTTCCTTCCTCCTCCCTTATAACATCAAGAGGCAAAGTTCTTTTTGTCCTTTTATTTTTTGTCAGATCTTCTTGATCTGCAGGGCCTTCTTCAATCTCAATGTCAAGTAGTTCACCCATACGTTGTAGAGTTTTCTGAACAAGCTCATCAATTTCTTGCTGTTTAACATCTCATAGTCCTTATCAGTAAGTCTCCAGAGTTTCTTTTCAACGGTATCATACACCTTTTGCACAATAAACCCCGGGTGCTCCTTACGTTTCGGGAGCTGTTTGTGCACCGGAACAAAATGCACCACACACTTATGCATGATAGACTCAGCAGGAACCTCATCACGGTGGAAACTGTAAAACAGCTCCCTTGTATCCTGCGATTGCCAGCTTCCTCCACCTTGTTGTTCTGCTTCTTCAGGACGATAAAACCACTGCCCTGTCACCATCATGCTGCCACTGCAAGACTGTGCAATGTCCTATCAGCAGAACAAAACCAAGAAACCAGATCAGAAGACAGACATTGAAAGGAATAATAGAATAACCAAGTCCAATGCAGCACAAAACAAAACATGTGTTGACAAGGGGAAAAGTGATAATGTTATGCTACCTCCAGCTCAATATATTGCACGATACTAGTATGAATATCCAATACAATACGGGTAAATACGGAAATATGTTATGAATTAAACTAAAAACATATAAAATATAACTAAAAGTATCAAAAAGCATCGTATCAGTATTCGCATCCGATGGATACGTCAACTATTTTTGAAGTATCTGTGCATCAAACTGATCGAATTCACTCATTCTACATCACAATCAGGTATATTTCAATCAGATATCAAGTTGTCAAGTAACATAAAATTCCAACATTGCAAAATCCAATCCAATCCAAAAGCACCTACGATCAAGTTATAGGAAAATGAAAATTTGACAATTAAATTACCTTAATAATTGCGACATAGGGCTTTTGGCCATCCTCAGGCACGAGAAGCACAGGGTCCTCCTGCAGAAACGACCGAATAATAAAATACAAATGATGAGATTTATTGATGGGAATGGGAAAGAATTGAATAAAGAATAAAAGTGACGCACGAGTGAATATTGGAAGCCATCGAATTCGAAGGAGTGGTAGTGCTTCCTCCTGCCTCTTCCCTTTCCGGAAACCCTAACGGGATCGCCGACGGGCTTAGCGTCCTCAAGAGGGGTTTCCTCAACTACAACTTCCTTGCCCTTCGTGTCCTTCTTCTTCTTCTTCTTCTTCTTCACCACCTCTTCCTCCTCCTCCTGTGGCTGTTGTTGTTGGTCGTCATTGTCAATGTCGTGATTGTCGTCATCATCATCATCTTCTTCTTCTTCTAGAAGCTTCATCTTCTTCCTCTTGCGAAGCTTCGAATGTTGTCGGAGGGTGAGATTGTCTTCGTCGTCGTCGTCGCTGGTGGCCACCTGAGAGAAGCGACGATTCACCATTCTCCAATTCTGAACTACTATCGAATACGACTCGCTCTCTCTCTCTCTCTCTCTCTCTCTCTCTCTGTGTCAGTGTGCTTGCCACAGCCACGCCCCGATTTGCTCCTCAATGCACGCAAGGATCAAATTGTGATGACAGGGGGAGTGAGGTATGCGTAACGTGAGAAAAGGTTTTGGATGCTCTTGTTTTTTGTGACGTGTTGGACACTTGGTCTCACAGGTTCCCTTTCTCATTGGGCAGGCCCACCTTACACTGCCACATTTTTTTAAGTAGACCATGAAAAAATTTCTTCAAATGTTCCTTTTAGATAGTCTTTGGAAACATTAAAATTGGAAAATAAATTAATTTGATTTAAAAAAAATTGAATTGATTATATTTTTAAGTTAAATCTTATATTTAAAATAATTAAATGAAATTGATTTAGAAATTCATTTGTATGACTAAAATATAATAGATTGTGTTTGGAATTATTAAAATAGAAAACAAAATGATTTAATTTGTGTGTAAATTTTAAAATTAATTCATTTCCATTCAAATCCTATCAAATTCCAAAGAACTTCAAAATTAAAATAATGAAATTTGATGAAATTTCAAATCAATTCATTTCTTATTTCTTTTTTATTCCAAACAAATGATTTAATTTGCAAATTATTTCATTTCCATCTTTATGTGATTTCAAACACATTAAGTGACTATTGCCACACTCTTATGTTTATTGCCACACCTTTTAATGGCTTTCTTTTAAATACTCCTAAAATGCCCTAGACTAATTGTTATTTTAATATTTTGTCTATTGTCACACTCTTTTTTTTTCTTTTATTAATCTATTGTTGCACTCTTATTTATAATTAACTATCTTATAAACTTCTCCAAAAAAAAATGACATTAGGATATCTTAAAAATAATTCTTAAATCAACATGTTCTAACAAATCTAGACACGTGCCAATACAGTGACAAATGAAGAAAATGAATAATAATTTTAAAAATTAGTGCTTGACATGAATGTCGATCATGGATTTCAATTCTCTAAGTACAGTGTGCGACTTTAATCAATTGAATAAGTAATGAACTAGATTTATTATTCGTGTTGTTAAATTGAAAGCATGTTTAAACTTTTTTTTTAAATTTTATATGAATTGCTTTGTAGAAAAGGTTTTCATGTTGTGTTTATATCATATGCATATTGTATCTTATACTTAGACATGTCATAATTTTTTTTTGAACCAAACAATTATCCAATAACAAAGTAAAAAATAAATAAATGTGTAGGTCATTATAATTTCAATTAATTTTTAATTAAGTCTCCATAGTTTCAATTTTTTTAAAATCAAAGTTCACATTATAAAAGTTTTTTCTAATCAAATCCCTAAAGCAACATGATGCTACAAAATTTATAAAACATACTTCTCATTGGAAAAACAAAGCCCTACATAGTTGTAATACCTGGTGTACATGTGTCAGTAGACGAGTTTGTGACTTCAGTTCTCTGGGACCTACCTATGTTGTTAGGTCTTAAATTTCATCAAAGTCTGAATCATACACCTCCTTTGAGGGCTATATGTTAGAGCCACATCTTTAGATCAAAAGTCCCGAAAATTGTTCACAGAGGAAAAAAAGTTAAAGAGTGATTTTTAATGAATTTTACAAAACTTTTAAACGTTTTGTTTTTAGCTCACAAGTTTAGAAAATCTTGAAGATTTTACGGATTTGAACAAAAACCCAAAATTTGGATTTTGATTGGTTGGAATTTTGATTTTTTTGATATTTTATTTAAATCCAAATGGGGATATTTCCTTATTTACATTTATGTTTTAAAATTAATGGAGAGTAAAATAAATGAGGATATTAACTTAAAATTAAGAAATATAAATAAGTGTGTATTGAGACAACCTATATGCAGGAGCACCCAAGGTCCTGAACCAAGTTTTCCTGTCACCGCTACTAGAGGTCTGGGCGCTCTAGCGGTCATAGTGTGGGTGACGGGCAATTTTGGGGTGAGGACTGTATAGCGGTCATAAGTGTTTTCGAGAGAGGGGTGTGTGCGAGGCTTGATCGTTATAAACCACTATTGTAGTGTCAGTGGACCAGAAACAGTGTAGAATGATGAAGGAATGAAGCACGAAATGAAAGACGATTGACAAAAAGGAAATCAATGCCAAAGAGAAGGTGGATCCAGAAGCCATGGATGGAAGAATAAAGTGTGGAAAGAAAATACCTAAATGCCATGAAGAGACGGGTAAATGGAGGAAGAATGAGGGAAGGAGGTCAGGAAACCACGAAGGGAAGGGAAGAGGACTCTTTTATCATGAGAGAAAACAATTTCATTTTGCAATTTTTTGTTTTTGTTTTTATGTTTGATAAGTGGAGGGGGGTAAGAAAGTCTTTTATCATGTATTATTGTTCTTGTATTTATGTACTACTAAACAGATACAGAGACAGTATCTTTGTGTTGGCTCCATCTCTATTGTCTTGGATTCTATATCCTATGTTTCCCAGAGAACGTAACCAAACGGTACCATATAGTTCATTCCTCCCAATGTTGTAGAGTGAAAATTTAAACGTATATGAATAGTTTGGAAAGTTTCTATATAATGGGAGAAATTGATTGCGTAATTAAATGAGCTTTAAGGCACTACAAGAAATTGCAATATACCCACGGCAAAAAACCATAGGTAAAAACATAAAAATCGTGGGAATAGGCCTCAAAAACCCATACCCAAGACGTCCAATTCCATTGTTTTTAATATGCCTTTACCCACGATTATTTCCGTCGATATAACATATAGTGACGGAATCTAATACCGTAGAAAAATGTCTTGACTTATATCTACGGATTTCATTCTGTCACTATAGGTTTTAGTGACAGAACTAAAAACCATCACAAATAATCACCAGGTAATTACCCGGAAATAATTTCTGTCACTATATACTTTAGTAAAGCTCTTTTGTCCAAGGGTGTAGCTTATAGCCACACTTTGATTTTTTTATTTTTCGTAGGTATAGTTTATAATGATTGTTTTGGTATAAAAAATTAAAATTTGGAATTCAATTTATGTATTTAAATTTATATACATTAGAATAAAAATCATATAAAAAAAAGACTCCAATTATATTAAAAGTAAAACAAATCTTAAAGTAATAGGTATCAATATTATAAAGAAATAGAATCATATCAATCTAAAGAAGTCCATATGTTATGCTCATAAAGTAAATATGATGCATACAAAATACAATTCCAAAATACAATTTTCCTTGGATACTTTATGCAACGGGAGCTTGAAACTTGCCTTGCTTTCTTCGGAATCCACCACCAAGTACAAGCACAGGAGATGTAACAAGTGTCCATATCAGAACTATAACGATTGTGCCAAATGGGAGGACAATAGTAGCATTGTAAGCAATTGTAACAGTGTTCAGAAAGCAAAATGTGAAAAACAAAGGCCAACAAAAGAGGCATCCAAGTTAGCAACAAATTCCTCCTGTAAGATAAAAGTTGAACAAGAATATATAAATGACCCATGATAGAAAACAAAATGCAAGTTTAATGGTAACTGGACCACATTAGGTAAATTCACAAGTGAATACCCATTTGTTCCTCCAATTGAATAAAAGGAAGTTGCAGTGTAGCTAGCATTCCTGAAATGAGTGCATATATGACAACAAGTGCAGTAAACAAAGCCCCTCGATTGTATGGATAAAATATTCCAACAATTTTAATCATCTAACTAAAGGAAAAAATATTCACATTATAGAACTAACAATTTACAATAATGTCAATGTTTAGATGTAATATTGAGTTTGTTGGTTCCATCGGAGAGATGATTCATAAAAACATTCACAACTCTCACTGACACTAGATGCATGATCCAAAGATTCTCAGTTCTATTCTCAACACAACAATCCTTCCTTTCAATTCATTAAACTATTTTTTGCCTTTTTGCAGAAGGACATATGGACTAAAGAGGATATGGCATTAGATTGCAAGCTCATCCAGAGTTAGGAAGCAATGGAGAGGTTGAAAAAGATTGTCAGGAAGAACTAAGAACTCAATCAAGAACCATTGGAATGCAACAAAGAGGAGGCAATATTCAAAAAGAAAATCAGGTCAAAGTACCCTAGAGACTCTCTCAGGAATACATCAAGAGCTTGAACTTGGACAGAATCCACCAATAGACTATAGAAAAAAATCTTCTACTAATCCTAAGGTCATTACTAACAATAATACTAGTACAAGCAAAGCACCGTCATGAGCATCTATGCCAATGAATGAACAATTGGTGTCAAACAATGATAACATGTTTTCCTTAATTATCAGCAACTCTTCATTGCAAAAATACCAAACCACATCACTTGGCCCTATATTCAATTGAAGAACCATGAGAAGCCACTTAACGCACATCATCATTCATTAATTTAAAAAAAAAATCCCTAAGAATCATTGTGCATAATCAAATCAAGCCCAAAGAAAAAAAAAAAAAGAAAAAACTCTTTTAAGCATAAAGCACTTGATGTAATTAATCCTCTACAACTGAGCTTGCATATTTTTATAACATATGCACCTCTTACACTTCAAGATCCTTAGGAAAACAATAGGACAAAATTACAAGGAATCAGTGACATAATATTAGAAATCATATTGAGCATATGTTTATAAATTATTGTGCATATTGTTTATACATATGAGATTTTGCTGAGATACCTTATTTGCTCTCTCATAAAAAGTTGGCTTTGCTGGTTCTCTTAACATGCCTATCATTTGGGGCCTTGCAACTTACAAGTATATAATCTTTATATTCAACAACATGTTGAATAAAGTGAACAAACCCATATCAACATCTTCAAAATAGTCTATATAGCATTTAATTATTTTATTGATTATTAGAGAGTAAGAGTTATGACAATGAAAATTAAGAGAAATTCACAACTTCCTTAATGGTCTCACCAACAATTAGTAATGTAAAAGCTATTGACAAATTTATCCATTCCATAATATACTAATCATGAAAAACCTTTGCTTGAATAGTAGAAAAAACATACAATGCAAAAAAACTTAGTTCAATAGCAAGCTGAGATAATCTGGAATCTATCAAATATAAAGAAGTGATGGACATAAAATACATGCTCCAAACAACAATTTTGAATATGGAATGCACTCATGTATTTTTCAATCATCTAATTTTAAAGGAGGCGGAGATATGAGGGATAATATCTACTAGTGTTGACTTATGTCTCTAAGATATCCAATCCCTTGACTAATGTACATTTGTCACATTGTCTTTCAGACAAATATGAAGTGTTCACTCTATGAATCAGTCTATACAGTCCAAAACACATATGGCAAAAGAGAAAAATTCACAAAAACACCAAAGCATTTTATCAAACACATTAGATACAAATAAAACACTTCACCTACAACAATAAAACCTAATACAATAACTAAAAAACAATACAATAGAGAAATCAAAATCAAAAGGAAGAAAATTGCATACAATTTTAATTATGAAACATAGAAGGATAAGAAAAGTATGAAAAATATTCAAATCAAAGTACCAATGAGAGACCAAAAACCTGTAATTATATTCAAATCAAGGACAAAAGAGATATCTAAAAACCTATTATTATATTCAAATCAAATGACAAGAGAGATATTCGTAAACCTGATTAACAATGCTTGAGGTATCCTGATAGAGGAGAGAACAACAGAGAGAGACTCGATACAAGCCTGTCTTTTGTAGCTTTTACTCGAACCATGGTTTTGGAGTTTCACAAGCTAAATCAAATATGCTACAAGAGTTGGATCCTTCTCTTCAGATGCTTATGTTGCACATCCAATGTACTAAGCTGACATAGGTTGTAAATCACATAACTTTTAAATTCATCTCCAAAAATACAAGAATATTGCAAAGTAACACGATGAATGGATATTGCAAATACAAGAATATTGCAAAGTAACACAGTGAATGGATAATATAAAATAGGGCAGAGACTTATTTATGAACAATTAAGGATAAATGGAGTCAGAAACCAAGCTCCAAACATTATCCGAAAATTCTAAGGATCAACAATGGAATAAGCCTATTTGAAAGTCAATATCTATCGGGAACAACATAAAATACAAAGCCTACCCTCCATGACAATTGACAACTATACAATAACAATGCAATTTTTAAAAGTCCCTGATTGTGACAACAAAATAGACAATTAAAGCAAGTGCATTGCAACTATCATGAATGATGAGGGGAAATAATACATTGCAACCCACCTGAAATCTCAATTCCAAATCATAACCAAATATAGATTTAGAATTTCTCAAATAAAAAAAGGAAAAGGAAGCTGAAATAAAGGAAAGGCAGGTGAACCTTCATGGCGCCACGTGGCCACGTCGCGAGATCGCGCTGACCTCAGCCATCGCACCCCTCGCAAGCTCCGCGCACACCATCGCACTCCTCTCAGGTCGCGCACGGATGGCGCTGGATCGGCTCCATGTCCACGGGATTCGCCGCACCATCCCTTTCCTTTCCTCCGGCGCACCCCTGACTCCTCTCGCTCCTTTTTTTTTTTTCCGTTCACGCCTCCACGGTGAGCATCGCGTGACGCCTCTCCCCTTCTTCAGTCACAATCACGGTCGAACCTCCCTTCCATCACCATCATCATCCCTTCAGCTTGAGACCATCCATTCCTCTCTACTG
The DNA here is from genome assembly GCA_030441495.1 of Dalbergia oliveri. NCBI lineage: Eukaryota > Viridiplantae > Streptophyta > Magnoliopsida > Fabales > Fabaceae > Dalbergia > Dalbergia oliveri. The sequence continues at coordinate 37,254 of JAMLFY010000153.1, forward strand.
GCGAAAAAGCCATCCTCATTGCGCCCTAGGTAGACGCGCGGCCTTCCTACCCTTGCATGCCTCCTTCCTCCATAGATGAACACCTCCATGTGTAACCCAAATCCTTTGAAACCTTGACTTGCGGCCCTGCAAGGAATAGAGTGACCGACGGCGCTTGCGTGAACCAACGAAGTCGACGCTCGAGGGTGGTGGCTGTTGTTGATGGTCAGGCTCGCTTCGCGTGCACGGTGGTAGTTGCCGCGTTGTGAGGCAGCATAGGTCTGGTCGTCCTGGTAGCTAGCCCACTTGATTTGATGATTTGGGAATTAGGGAAAACGAGAGCTAGAGAGTTTTAGTGGGAATGAGTAAAAGGATTAGAGGGAAACTAATGTTTGGTTTGCATCTTCCATTCATTTTCAATAATGACAACTTCAAAATATGTTTGGTTTACATTTTTAGAAATATCCATATTTCCTGATGGAAATTAAACGTGGAATTCTCATCTGGAAAACGAAAATATTGAACGCATGTCTAAATATATTGTCTTTCCACGATACACTCCATTCGATCCACAATACACACTTTGCCCTTGTTTATTTCTTTCAATGCTTAGAAGGAACGAGGCCCAAAGACGAAAGAAATCTCTCAATTCCCATCTGTGACGCATCTGAAGACTCCTTTGGCGAGTGAGACGTGAACTATGAAGTCGCGACCTCCACTGCTGAAATAGGAAAAGAAGTGACGGCGGCAGCATGCTCGCGAAGGGAAGATAGCGCGTGAAAGTTGTGATGCTTTCTGACACGCTTCCTGCAATGTGGCTCTGTAGTGTTCTTGAAGGCTGACTCGGCAAGGCTGTGATGGCTTCGATGTGCGAAGGCGTGACCTGGCGAAGTCCTGCGTGACGCTGGAATCCGTAGGTGGCAATGAGATGTTCCATGGCTCAGAAGGAAGATGGCTAATGGTCGTGGGTACTTGGTTGTAAGGGTTTCTTTCCTTCCTTTGGCTCTTTCAGTAATACTTTTGGATGGTAGATTGGATGATTTGGGAATGGTTGAGGTTGATGGTGTTGCAAGCTATTGGGTTGAGGTGGTGATGATGGCTATGGTAGAAGATTTTGTGTCTGGGTTGGAGAATGATAGTAAACGATGGTTGAATGGGTAGCCAATGTGTAGTGATTGGTTTTCAATTTCTAAGCAATTGAAAAGCATTTTTATACAAAATCAATTTCTAACAAGATATACTATGAAAATAGCAAAACCAAACATATTTTCATTGTTTTTACTTAAAATCAAATTTACTTTCCAACGCATTTCCTAATTTTGAAAATATGAAAATGAAAATCCTTTTCATGAAATAGAAATGAAAATGAATATTTTCACAAACGAACGCAACCTAAAGTTTACAGGAAATTTTTTAGATTGACACCCAACATAATGAGTTTACCGATGATAAAATATATTGTGGGAATATGTTGCTTATACCTATGGTTTTTACATGTGTCACTAATTGTTGGGTATATGATTTTGTTGAAAGGGAAATTAGGATCTTATTTATTTTTCAAATGTAATGGATGGATATGGAGGGAAAGACATTCAAGAGATTGCAAGGCATACAGGATGGAGGTAGCCTAATGCTTCTAGTATGATGTTATGCTAGCATTAATTTTGCCTCCTCTCTCTTTTTCTTTCTCTTTTATCAAAAAGAAAATAGTTAATACTCATTTTAATCCATGACTTTTCACTCATAAGTCATTTTAGTCCCTGATTTTTAAATCAGTTAAATTAATCCTAACATTATAAAATGTGAGTTAAGTTAGTCCCTCATTTCACTTTTATTTAACAGTTTATCAATTAAATGATGTGCAACATTAAGTGACACATTATCATACCATATGTCATTTGAAGTGAAATTAATTTTAAAATATCTTATTTTGATATCTAAAATTACACAAAATAAGTCATTTTATATGTTATAAGGAATATTTAAATGACTCATTTTGTGCAATTTTAGACACCAAAATAAGCAATTTAAATTTATTACTTAGACGCATATGGAATGTAAATGTATCATCTAAAGGTTACCAATCATCATTTAAATAATACAATATTAAATAAGAGTGGGTTTAAGGACTAACATAACTCATATTTTACAATGTTGGGACTAATTTAACTCATTTTAAAAGTAAGGGACTAAATAACTCACAAGTGTAAAGTGAATGATTAAAATGAACATTAACTCAAAAGAAAAAGAAAAATTTACCAATTCCACACAAATAAAAGCCAATCTTTAAGAAAAAAAGAAAATAAAGATCCGCTGTGTATTGGGTAATACATATAGATCTCAAACTATTATCTTGGATTCTAGAGTATCTAGTGTACATGTGCTTCCCATGTGTTGTTCTTTAGAAATTTAGTCATTTGCTTCCTACTGCACCTTTTAATGAGATGAACTAAGGTTTGATTTGATATTGCTTTGAATAAGATGAACTAAGGTTGGATTTGATATTGATGTGATTCAAAAGCTACTCTAAAAAAATTACAGTAATACTATTTGGTAAAATAATATAAAAGTAGCTCACAATAATTAAAAGTTATAGAAGTATCATATGATAAAAATTGCTTTCAAAATTTAAAATGACTATATATATTAAAAAGAATAATTTTTCAGGGAAATTTTTTAAGGAATAATAATTAATTAAAAGTCTTAATTAATGAAAGGATACCATTGAATTTTATTAAAATTTAAGTGTTATATTAATCTTTTTAATTTGATAACACATAAATTAATTTTAAAAAAATACTCCATGAGATGTTCTCCAACGCACCATAGCCTTTTGGTTTTATGAAAAAAATTGACTTATACTTTTTATAAGTCAGTGCACCATTTGAGGAACATTACCAAATCAACCCTAAGATTTGGTTTGGTATTATTATGACTCTCAAAAATATGTTGAGCTTTTTGGGTTTGCAAAAAGTTGCTCTCAAATAGTCAAAGTGGCATTGATTGTAAAATAATGTGCTCTCAATAAGCAAAAACCACGATAATAATATTTGGTAAATATACTATAAATATAATGACAATAATGGATATAGACATTAAAGAGTGTAATTTCAATATTTAATGACATCAATTAGAGTAAGACCATATTGGTCTTTTAAATTTAAAGAGTAGAAATCAATTTAAAAAACACATATGGCTTTCAAAAGCTAAGAGCAAAAACACCTCATCTTTTTATTTATCAAACAAAAAAAATTTATTTATATTTTTCATATAGAGCATTCTTGAAGAGCATTGCTAAGCCCACCGTAAGAGTTTTACTAATGCACGTGCTTTCCTTCATTTATTTTGAAATCCTATCAATTCAATTCTATTCATATTTTATGTCATTCCAAACAAAAAATTTAATTTATAAATTAAATCAATTCAATTCAAATCAAATCATTTTAAACACTATTTGGTTAATTAATAGGGATGATGGGAAAGGTGGACTTGAATTGGTTAATATATATGAGAAAATGACGCTGGTTAGTGCCTCCTAGGTGAAGGTGTAGTGTCATAATATATGTATTTACACATAGAAATGATATTTTGACATCTAAAAGGTAGATGTTTTATATGACATTCACTTTATTATCATTAGATAAGTTTTTGATCTTCATTCATTCAACAAGCTCATTTAATGATAGTAAAATAAATTTCAAATGAGACATTAACTTTTTAGATGTTAAAATAATATTACTCTTATATATAAGGTTTTTACTTCTATACATATGGGAATCCATATTTATGGCATCTTCAATAGTTCTGATTTGTGATGGTATCAATGGTTTTATAAATTTTAATAAATTGAGTTAATAAAATAGGTGACATATTTTTAATTATAAATAATTAAAAATATATATATTTACTTGAAGAATCCCCAACCTATATAAAATATCTGTACTTTGGCCTTGGTGCAACGTACGTACGTAAACGCGCTTGGTTGGTATTATGATTTATCAACCGTGCCAAGTACAAACTTCACTAATGGTGCGAGAAGGGTCTCCTTTTTTCTCTGGCATCCTTGTTTTCGGCAACAAGAGATTGGAAAGTGGAGACAGATGATTGGGCCGTTCTCATTCAATCAGCAATAGCAGAAGATAAATTCATCTCTCAAGATCATTCTTCACCGATAACCGACGTCAAAGGTTTCCACTGTATCCAAAATCAAGAGGGACATAACACCTGTCATGGTAAAGTAACAACTATGTAGATATCATACGCTGAGACAACAAATTGACGTGTCCTTTGGAGGACACGTGGAGCACAACCAAGACTATACCATCCGTACCATTATATATATATATATATATATATATATATATAGAATAAAACATAGGAACCAAATTCGTCATGCACATCTATCGAACCAAAGGAATATTTTGTAACATCCGTTGTTACTTTCTTTTCTCCTTTTCTTTCCCTTTACCTATCAATACTCAGGTTGCTGGGACAGCAATAACCACACTGCATTTCGCTTGTGGTAAACTTTCCCCTTTATTGAGTTGCAATCTGCTTAAGACATTCTATTTGCTATTCGTAGTACTGCATGCAAATGCAAGCTAGATCACTAATATTATTACTGGAGTAATGTAATTTCAACACTAGGGAGTGATTGAAACATTCATTTTTTTGTTATTATAACCTACAGCTATGGTAATAATGGGATGTGATAGGCTAATGAGATTAGTAAAGATCACCATCACATCAAATGGTAATAAAATGATACTGGATACACATTTATAAGTATTGAAATAGTAATTTTGTTATTACTATAGCCTAGCCTTGCTTTCTCGTATATGTCTTCATATTTAACTTGGTAGTTAACCATGGCTAAGTAAGTTGACTCTATATATATGGATTGTGTGAGCGTTGTTTCAGTTGGGTGGGGCGGAATGGAACTTGTTAACCTGAAATGGACATCAGGATCCATGGTTGTGGGAAGGTAAATCACTCCGAAGGGAAGATGCGTGTTTTAACTTGTCTTCCCTGTCGAGTAGTGGTGCTCATCATCATCAGTTTTTGTTGCACAAAGATAAAGCAAGGGTACTAGGATGCAGACAAGGGCATCATGGAGTACATATAGTTGCTACGGGGCCTGCCACGGAGGCTCCTGTTACTGCCACAAAGCCCTTGAAAAAGGATGACCTTATTGACTACTTCTTATCTGGTTGCAAGCCTAAAGATAAGTGGAGGTGAGTGAGATCACCTACAAAGGCAAATTAAAATGCCACATATATATGACCTTCTGTTTGTCTCTAGTGAGCCAAATTGGTTTCTTTGTCACGATTATTTCTTGTTACCTTTGGCATGTCTTATTCAACTAATAATTATGCTGGTATTAATTAAGACTTGACTTGTCCATCCTTTGCAGAATAGGTACGGAACATGAGAAGTTTGGTTTTGAGTTTGAAACTTTACGTCCAATTAAACACAAACAGATAGCAGCTTTACTCAATGGCATTGCTGTGAGGTTTGATTGGGAAAAAATAATGGAAGGTGACAATATCATAGGTCTCAAAAAGGCAAGTCCTTCTAGCTTTCTATAATAATCATTTCATTTTCAATCAATTTTTTCTTTATGAAATTAATGCCTTTGTACTTTATTTTCAATTTAGAGTTATCTATACGTAGATTTTATACTGTATGACATTGATAACTAAAATAATCGGTCAGCCCCAGGAAAATCGAAGCATATCATTAGAGCCTGGTGGTCAAATTGAGCTTAGTGGGACTCCTCTCAAAACTCTGCATCAGACTTGTGATGAGACTAACTCGCACCTCTATCAGGTCAGTCTAATTGATAGTCCTGCATTGTGTTATTTTTACCATAAAATAAAATGGACTGCTACAACATGTTCATTTTCAAGGCACTTCCCTGGCTATGAGGCTGAGAGCATCATTAAATTTTGTAAACTACTCAAGTGATAGATCGGTTTTGTTTTGTTTGATAGGCTAAAACTGTAGCAGAGGAAATGGGAATTGGATTTATGGGATTAGGTTTCCAGCCTAAATGGAGATCAGAAGACATGCCTAGAGTGCCTAAGGTAATACTCCCTCTGAGACCATATATATATATATATATATATATATATATATAGTCACTTTAGGATTTTTTTTAAGTCCAAATATATATCATTTTCACATTTTAAGAAAGTATTAATTAATTTTTATCTATTTTATCCCTACATTTATGATAAGTGTGAATAAATAGATGTGAATATGATTGTTTAATAAAAGATAAATGGTATTTCCATCTTTTACTTTTTTAAAAAAAGACTAATGAAATCCAATCGTCACTTTAATTCCCGTCATAATCTTAAACGACTAATATTATATAATAGACAAAGTATTTACCTATGGTCAAACTTGTGAGTTAATAAGATATATAATGACACTCATTACGTTGAACCAACATCTAAAGTCCAAATACTTAGGTGGATCTAAGAACAAAAGAAAACATTTGCTCTATTTATTACTCCCTTCGCCTTTGAATAATTATCCAATTTCAAATACGAAATTAAGAAAATAATAGAAAATATCAAAGTTATGGAAAAATTAAAATTAATTTAAATTGTCCTTGGTTATTTTTAATAATCTAACATTCTCTCTCACTATATCTATCTAATAGTATGTAATATGAATATTATTAAAAAGCAATAATTAATGCTACTTAAAATTTTGAGATGAACAATTATTTTAGACAAAGAAAAGTTTTTAAATGGACAATTATTAAAGACGAAGCAAGTAATTGACACGTCAATTTTGGAGTCATTATTGCTCCTGCTTTGCCTAAATTTTTTAATGCAATAGTTAATGTATCAATTAATAAATAGAATAAAATAATTTTTTTCTTATTTTAAGAGCACATAAGAAATTTTTATGAAGTCACTTATCATGTTAATTGCAAACTCTTTTCCTATTGTATGTTGCAGTCTTGTTTGCTTCTAGATTTTTGCCAATTGATATAAGAAATAAATTATTTTTGGACTGCACATGGCAGCTAGCATGATGTAACATTATAATGAACTAATATATTTCTTGGTCGGGTTAAATAGTTTCTTATAATTTTGATGACTTCTTTGCTGATATTTGATTTCTCAACTGTTATATTCAGTATGTTTGTGCAATTCGTTTCTCCTTTTTAAACACCTCTTCTATATTGACTTCTTCTAGGTACGGTATAACATCATGCAAAATTACTTCAATAAAAATGGCTTACCTGGAGTTGAGTCATTGTTAATGACATGCTCTGTTCAGGTTTGATAATTCTTTAATATTTTATACTTCAATCACTAGGTGTAGCCAAGGAATTGTCTTTGTAAACATGGCACTTTGGCAAATTTATCCCCTTCTTTATGTTCAGTAAAATTAATTTTCAAATTGAAATATATTTATTGCATTTTTATCGCGTGGAAGGTAACAGATTAACTATGTGTTCAGGTCAACCTGGACTACAGTTCTGAAGCCGACATGATTAAGAAAATGCGAGCCAGTCTTGCTTTGCAGCCAGTGAGGAATTCTAGTTCATTCCAGTGTTCTGAAAACTTCATTATCCCTGTAGTATCTAATTATATCTATAACTATTTTAATCAGTTAGCAGCAGCCTTATTTGCAGATTCACCTTTCAGTGGAGGAGTTCCAAATGGTTACCTCAGCATAAGAAGGTCTATATATAAAAGAGTAATTTATACTTATCTCTTCTGAAATTTAGTTTGATTATATTTGACAACTTTCTATTTTGTAAAATTATTACTAACTTGTCTTAAGATTTACTAATATTATATTGACCTCCATATAGATATTAATTCATTAATTTAAGTGTAAAAAAATAACATATGACATATGTATGATTATTAATAACAAAATTATAATATTTTAACAATATTTGATATGTATATTAACTAAAATATCTCTTTTTTTATTATAAGTTATAATTATAAATTTTATTTTTATGTGACCAAAAAAGTATTTTATTCAATTAATATATTAAATATTGTCAAAGTATTATAATTTCATTATTAATAATTATATATATATATATATATATATATATATATTCATGTTACATTTTTGAACTTAAGTTAACAAATCAGTATCCACAAAGGAGGTCAATGTAATTTTAGTAAACCTCATGAGAGGTTAGTGATAGATTTGGAAAATAGAGAGATATCAAGTGTAATTCCACTAAACCTCAAAAGAAGGTTAATGTAATTTTCTCTATATAAAATTGTCTGAATTATTAGTCAACTTAACATCCAAATGTTTGTTTTTAAGTATTTATTCAAGTTCTTTTGGGGTTGTGCAAATAGCTACAAGGTGGATCAGGTTGACAAACGTCGCACTGGCATGCTGCCCTTTGTTTTTTATGACACTTTTGGGTATGTTCACTTTTATTTTCTTAGCATTCAGGCGGAAAAGTTCCCTTACAAACAATTTATCAAGTCTAATTAAATTTTTGTTCTTCTGACAGGTTTGAGCAGTATGTTGATTATGCTCTAGATGTGCCGATGATGTTTATTTATCGAAAAAATAAGTACATTGACTGTGGAGGCATGTCATTCCGGGTTATCATCTATTCTTTCTTATCCCTCAAATATCTCACTAACCTTCCATTCATACTATTCTTTGGTTCAACATTGCTGTTTTCATATGAATGGTATTTTTAAGTAATAGGAAGTTGGTGATTTGTGCAGCATATAGTTGTACTTAGTTGATGCATTAATGTTATGCAGGACTTCATGGCAGGTAAACTCCCTGCCGTTCCAGGTCAGGTTCCAACACTCAGTGACTGGGAAAATCATCTGACCACCATATTTCCAGAGGTTCAAGAATAAGTATCACTTAACAACATTAAGGATTTTGAATATCTATACCTGCATGCCGTTGACTAAGCTGGCCAAGTATTAAATTTTGTAGGTCAGGCTAAAGAGGTACATGGAAATGAGGGGTGCTGATGGGGGGCCCTTAGGCATGTTATGTGCTCTGCCAGCTTTCTGGGTAATTATGTTGATCTCTTTACACATGTCATAATCCATTGGTATGCTCATCTTACAATGTAAGCCCTTTTGTCTCTAGTTCTATTAAGAACTTAATATATATAATTGGAATTAAGAATCAAAGGTTGTGAAACTTTGCCTTTATAATGGAATTCAGAATCAAAGGTTGTGAATCTTTGGTTTTGTATAACAAACTAAGAGCCTTACTTTTAATAGTAACCGCAAGCGAAAAAAGTAAGCAAAGCCTGATATCCGATTTAGCCATGCAGTTCTTCATGTCAATATGTCATATCCGTGGCATTTTCATCTGGTATTGGTCCCAATTAATTTCGTCACATTTTCTTGTCATTGTTGTTATCTCAACTCATATCCAACATTGTTATAGTTCATTGTGGCTATCTTTCCTATGACAGGTAGGTCTACTTTATGATGAGGTTTCACTACATAATGTTCTAGATATGATTGCTGATTGGACCCCCGAGGAGAGACAGAACTTAAGGAATATGGTAATGAATCGAGGCCAAACATTTATGTGGGAAAAAAAATATATTAAATGCTGATAAGTATAGTCGTTGTTGGTCTTGCCCTATTCTCTGAACTAGGACTTAATTTGTGCGATTGATTTATACATCTAGGTTCCTATGACTGGTTTAAGGACTCCATTTCAGGGTCGATTGTTGCAGCATGTGGCTGAAGATGTGTTGAAGTGGGCACAGGTTTCTTAAACGTTGATACTAATTGTTTTGCTGATTTCATTATATGGCAAGTCTGGAACTAGCTAGATCAGGCGTATATTGTTTTTGCAGAATGGCTTGGAAAGGAGAGGCTTAAACGAATCCACTTTTTGGACCCATTGAAGGATGTTGTTAGAACAGGTATATAAGCTGAGAGTAAATTTCATTTCTTCATCTTCCGTTAAGCATAAGATGTCCAATCAGAGTTATAAGAAACGGATCAACGTAATTAAAATAGAGTTGAGAAATGAAACTGACACAATATTTACATGGAAAAATCACAGGTAAGCAGAGAAAAATTTTCACTATGTAAAAGATAAAATTACACCTTTCTAAATATAAGAGAGAACGATAACACCATCTTTTATACTAGGAAAATACAACTTTTCTATAAAAATAGAAAAAACTCTCACTATATATATTTTCTTTGGATTGGATGCTCTCTGGTGTTGTTGTTATTATAATACATAAAACGATGATCACCTCTATTTATAGAGGTTCCTTGCAGTGTGAATGCATACTGCAAACTTCGGCTTCACACATCACGGTACCGAACTTTGAATTTGCTTCCTCTCTCTTTTGTTTTTTCAAAGTCACATTTCGGTTACAGCATTTGCTGATTGTTGCCACCGAAAGTGACTTTATTTGTTTGCATAAGAATCTAGTCTCTCATGTCTCCAAACCTTGAAGGGACTTGCATTGTGTTATAGATAAACAATACTCCTTCCATTTCAAAAGTGAAAGAGACATATATTTTGAAATGGAGACCATTGGTATGCTAGCTTAGCTAGTCTTGATTACTATGGGAAAAAACATAAAAGGTAAAATCAACATATGGTACTTATTCTGCATTCTAGATCAACATTGTTAAAGCATCTTGTATAATGATGCTCAATTCATTATGAGATGGTTTGATGCATTGAAACTGGGAAGTCCCTTAAGAAGATCATGTTGTTCTTGACTTTTTGATTACCACTGTTTTCGACATCCTACACTAACATGGCATGTTACTATGGGCAGGTTTGACACCAGCTGACAAGCTCTTGGAGATGTATTATAACAAGTGGGAAACAACATAGATGCTGTGTTCAGAGAGCGTCGTTATTAAGATGAACTATGGTCCCTTCATACCTTATGAAGGGAAACCAACAGTTTGATAATTGCATGATGACTTGCATGCAACGTTGTACGATGTTGACTTGATAGCTTATAGCATGTTTTTAATGTCTTTTGTTTATCGATGAAGAAGTAGAGTGAGATATGTATGTACACTGTACATAACATAAAAAGTAATTGCTGTGAATAGAACCCAGCCTTAGCAAGGTGTCTCTGGTTTGACTAAGGTCTAAGGAGGTATGTTCAGTCGCATGCAGTTGGCAAGGGTGGTATTTTATGGATCCCTGGGGAAACAATAGTTGTATTATAGTTCCATTGTGATAGCTCATGATCTTATCTGAACATTGTGGGAATTTAATTTAGGAAAAAATTAATACATTAGAAATTCCCATGACAATGTTTTGTTTTCAAGAGTTGTATTATAGTTGTATTATTAATTTATTACCGTTATTTTGACTTGTTATTCAGTTCTTCTATTAATCCATGCTCTCTTGGAATGATACATCTTAACCAACCAAAATGTAGAAGGTGGGATGCAAATGTATGTGCTAGATGATAAATTTGACTTAACTTTCATTTATATGCTGTATAATTAAGTTGCAAATTCACACCTTTGAGTTATGGATATGGAGGTATCTTGCGCTAAGATTAAAGAGGTATATATGTGAGTTTAGGACACAGGAATGATACCTAACGATGAGGGAAGGCAAGGGCCAGACACAGGGGATCTAAGTTAAGGAGTTAAGGTGACATGTGATTTATAGAATGATTTTTCATTTGAAAATATTATTTTCGCTATTCTCATGAGTAGCTTTTTTGAGAATGCAACATAAGATGTTGGTATGAGAGATTGAATATCAAGTGACATTCTTAGAATACAATTTATTTTAAAAAATACTCATAATAAAATGGTGTTAACAATCATTGGTGTTAGCAAGCCGTAAGCATCAACAACAATCATTTGAGCTCAATCGGTGGTGGTCAGTGCTAGCCATTGGTGGTCCAATCTCAATCGGCATTGGTCAACCGTTGATCAGCATTGATTTGGCCTTGATTGATTGCTACGATAATTGTTCATGGTTTAGGATTTGAGAGCAATTTAGTATTTTCATTTTCTGAGATACTTCCTTTCTATAAGAACATATTCCCATAGGGAAGCATAAGAATAAAAATAGACTCATTTTCATTCTCCACCTAAGAATATTTTATCTAGCCGTGAACTAAACATGTGAATCTTCCATTTTGATCCTTAGATTCTCTAGAATATTGAATCATTTCATAAACCACACACCATCTTAGGTAAATAAAGTTAGGAGGTGGAGAGAGCCCATACACTTAAGGTATGATCTACAAGCCCTGTCAATTTTAACTTAAAGAGTTAGAGGGATATATTATGAATGAAAAACTTCTCCTTACTCAATCTTGATCCAAGAAGACAGAAGTTTCCACATTTTGTCTTATTCTTAAAATACTATCTTTTAAAAAACTAATCCTATATTTGAATTGGAATTAATATCAACAATTTTCAAAAAAAATGATTTGAATTAAATATAGTTATTTTTCATTTAAAAAAGCCAAAATAGCGCACTCTAATTTTTTTTTTGTTTTGTTGGGGAAAACGCACTTTGTCTCTACCTTTGACATAGATTTTAGGGACAGGCGTGTTTGATGGCGGGGCTACCTCTCTTCGCATCCGGTCAATTGATCCACCAGTCGCAAACAAAAATGAATGCCAAACAAAACAAAGACAACAAACACGGCCCGGTTATTGTCGGTTGCCAAAAGTTCAACCACCGAGTCCACAATATCCGGCCCAAAACAAAAAACAACCAAACACAGCTATATTTCACTATTTGATATTCCCATTTCCGCCTCGGCGGCGAAGCACTTCCCTTTTTCCGAGCTTGGTTGGGCCTCACTCGCATAACCTAGCCGCTTTTATCATCCACTAACCAACCTTTTCTTCCCACTACACGAAGCTAAGCTTGTCCACAGTCCCACGGCACAGCCAAACACAAACACCGTTCCATAATCCATTCCCATCCCCACCAACCTTTTATATAATTAACACTTCGCACACACAGAGAAAAAGAAAAAAGAGAGACTAGTCTTCACTTCTTCATTACCACTATCCCTCATCCATTCCCCACTCCACTCTTCTCATTGACTTCAAGGTAAGCTCCAATACCCTTCCAACCTACGCTTTACTCATTCATCAATCACTCTGCTTAGCGTGTTGTTGACATTCATGAATTGGCATAGCGATGGGGAAGGGTAGACCTGGGCTGTTGAGAAGGGTGTTATTGGGACGAGTCTCACTGTTCCCTCCTGCGGGTCCACCGGTATACCCGCAGGCCCTGCGTATTACCCTACCGACGATGAGTTCAAGGATCCCTTAGAGTATATCTACAAGATTAGGCCCGAGGCTGAACCCTTTGGGATTTGTAGGATTGTTCCTCCTAAGGGTTGGAACCCTCCTTTTGCTTTGGATCTGGATAGTTTCACTTTCCCTCCAAAACACAGGCCATTCACAAGCTTCAGGCTCGTCCTCCTGCTTGTGACTCCAAGACCTTTGAGTTGGAGTACTCTAGGTTCTTGCAGGATCACTGTGGTAAGAAGAACAAGAAGAGGGTTGTGTTTGAAGGGGGGGATTTGGACTTGTGTAAGTTGTTCAATGCGGTTAAGCGGTTCGGAGGGTATGATAAGGTTGTTGATGGGAAGAAGTGGGGGGATGTTGCTAGGTTTTTGAGGCCGGCGGGTAAGGTTTCGGACTGTGCTAAGCATGTGTTGTGTCAGTTGTACCGCGAGCATTTGTATGAGTATGAGGAGTTTTATAATAGGATGAAATGGGGGATGGGGAATTGTAGGAAGGGGGAGCGAGGAGAGGAGGGGAAGAGTGATCATCATGGGGTGCAGTCGTTGGGTCCAAGAGGCATCCAAGGAGTGTTAGTGGTTTGAAGGTTAAGGATTGTAAGGTTCGTGTGGAGGAAGAGCATGATCAGATTTGCGAGCAATGCAAAAGTGGTTTGCATGGGGATGTCATGCTTTTGTGCGATAGGTGTAAAGGGGTGGCATATTTATTGTCTATGCCCGCCATTAAAGCAAATTCCCCAGGGGAACTGGTATTGTTTCAGCTGCTTGAATTCTGATAGGGACAGCTTTGGTTTTGTGCCTGGTAAGCAGTATTCCCTGGAGGCTTTTAGACGAATGGCTGATCGGTCAAGGAAGAGATGGTTTGGAACGGGACCTGTTTCAAGGGTGCAGATAGAGAAAAAATTTTGGGAGATTGTAGAGGGATCGGTTGGTGAGGTTGAGGTTATGTATGGAAATGATTTGGACACCTCTGTCCATGGGAGTGGATTCCCACGTGTTACTGATCAGAAACCAGAATCTATTGATGATGAGTTGTGGCACGAATACTCGAAAACCCATGGAATCTTAATAACTTGCCAAAGTTGAAAGGCTCAATGCTTCGAGCTGTTCATCACAATATCACTGGTGTTATGGTACCCTGGCTGTATATGGGATGCTATTCTCATCCTTTTGCTGGCATTTTGAGGATCACTGCTTTTACTCGATGAATTATCTACACTGGTATGCTCTAGTTTCATTCACTTGTGCTGCCCATTTTTAATTATCTTGTTATTTATTTGTAACACATTAGTTATAGTTATCAGCACCATCAAGGCATCAATTTTTGTTTGTTCTTTGAGTTATATACCCAACTTTCCTTAATTCCTTTTGTGTACATAGGCTAATACAAGGTGATATAGAGTTGGAATCCCAGCAATTTATGAAGCAAACATGTTTAATGAATAATAACATGATCATAGAAGCAAGATTTGGTTGTATCAGGGAAGACTTGACTGCGTGTTATTAATTATTTGTACATCTGATGTACCACTTAAATTTGTAGATACATTAACAAAAGTATTGAGAAAAGGCAGAAGAGTCTAAAAAGCCTATGCACTACTCTCCATGTAAGAATACAGAAGCTTCCTTAGCAAACCATGGGATCAAAGAAAGTGATTTTAACATTCAATGTTGGTTCCAACGAGAAAGTCTTCTGCACAAAGCTAGTAACTGCTATCCAAATTTTCTACCCAGGACCCTTACTCTCACTTGTTTGGCATTGAAGCAATTCCTTAACATTAACATCCTGTTATCTCCACTCTTTATTGATTTTGCCTATCCTAGAGTGCTACATGTCTCATTAGATTTTTTTTATTCCTTGCAAATTTGTGTTGATTTGAATTTTGATCTAGGGGAGAGCCAAAGTGCTGGTACAGTGTTCCTGGCAGTAAAGCCACTGCTTTTGAGAAGGTAGGTCTTTGGTTCTTCTTGAATTTATACACAATTACTTCTCCTACTGTTTTTTTTTTTTTTTGGTGTTCTTGTTTTTTGAGTTCCCATCTAGTGTGATAAAGCTTAGATGCCGGTGGTTGTTGTTCTTGTTCTTGTTTTTTTGAGTTGTGTGTGTAATTGCCTTTTTCAATTCTGTTGCTTCTTCCAACCTTGCACTTGTAGGATTAACAGTTGTGATAGGCATCAACCAAATTTATTTCATCATACAAGCTATTAGAATCTGTTTATTTACCCTTGTAGCTTTGCTTTTGTGTTTGTACATGGACATGTACATGCACACAATAGCTGTAGGGTGAACATGGCAATTGTGCATGGCAGGGAACTAAAATAAAAAAATAATGAGTTAAGCCCCAAATTGGCTTTTGAAAGATTAATTTTCACTTCAATTTAGTCCAAATGTTAGCCTTCCTGAAACTACCTCTACTTGTTGGCTGATTTCAGTGATTTGTCACGATGTGATGATGTATTAGGTTAAGTGATGATGCGACGTGTTATTTGCCAAAATAGATACCAAATTTGTCCTTGAATGAGTTGCAAAATATCAATTTAGTCTTCAGAAGAAGTGAAAATTAATCTCTCATGGACCAAATTGATGTCTTGTAAATCTCTTTTTGGGTCAATATGGGGTCCATCTCAGTAGATGTCGATGTTTTGGCATATTATCACATAGTGTAACACATCATACACTGATTAATGATTTCTTCATGGAGCTAACGTTTGGACTAAATTGATGTTTGATGGCTCGTTTGAGAACCAATTTGAGGTTTACTCTAAGATGACTAAGATAAAAAGATAATATTTTCAAAAGGGTTCAACTGATTGTAATCACTTTGGTTTTATGAGGAAAAACTAGTGAAGAGGTGGAATACAAAGAAAATCACGACTTGGTTGGCTTTCACCAAATAATGATATATGGAATAGAGTTATATATAGTTTACAGGGATTCTTTTAATAATTGCATTGATTATTAAAAATTGTCAGTTAAATTTGCATTATTTTAACAAAAATATTGAAATTTTAATTATTACAAACAAAATAGTTCTTATGTATTTATATCACTAATTTTAGATACGTATATTGTCAAAACAATGCCTATCTGATGGTGTACTACGAAATACAATATAGTTGTGCTAAATGTAAAACTATTTTACATTTCAGGTGTTTATGGAGAATGAATTTTTCAATTATCATTGTTAGAAATGTATTATGTGGTATATATATTTTTTTCAGGTGCTTCAAGTTGTGGTAGTACTGCTTAAATCTCATTTTATGTGCATTTATTGGTTTTTTTTTATTAGATATTATGTATTATATCTCCCTTGTTGAAATCCAAAATGTGAAAAAGATTATTTATTGTTGGGACTATATTTATTTCTGTAGTTCACATCTACTAATGATTTTTATATATTGATTTTAAGAATTTATTTATAATGAAAATTTTCAGCTATGTGAGCGGACAAATATTTGTTGTTAATGACTGTTAAATGATCCACTTCCTTGTAGGTGATGCGAAATTGTCTTCCTGATCTTTTTGATGCACAACCTGACCTACTTTTTCAGCTTGTTACTATGTTAAACCCATCTGTCTTGCAAGAAAATGGAGTTCCTGTCTACAGCGTACTTCAGGTTTCATATACCTTGCTCATTATTGGTGAATTATAATCGATTTGTTACTTTATTATTGCAAATGCATGATTTCATTGAAATTGTGAAACCAGAAGACAAATGCCTTAGGTTGTTGTATATGATGATAATACATGGAAGATAAATAAGCACTCCACAGTAAGTGGACTGGAAAGTACAGGTTGCAATTGAAGTTCTTTTGCATTAAAGTTGCAATTAAAACAGATGCTAATGAGTTGGATTTCAAGTTCATTTGTGGTCTGGACTTTTGACAACTCCTTTGCACTGTACCTCCATGCATGTTTTTCTGGAAATCTACATCAGCACTAAAGATTTTGCTTGTCACTGTCTTATCTTTGTATGTATTTTATTCTTGACATGCTGCTGTTCATTTTTAATGTTCCTCAGGAGCCTGGGAATTTTGTTATAACCTTCCCCAAATCTTATCATGGAGGTTTTAATCTTGGTATGCGATTACATTTTGTATCTATAAAAAATTACTAGCTAGGTTTAATCTAATGTATGCGAACCTTTGTATGACTTGTTTGTGTTCTCAGGCTTAAATTGTGCGGAGGCAGTAAATTTTGCTCCAGCCGACTGGCTACCATTTGGTGCATTTGGTGCTGATCTCTATCAGCGGTATCATAAACCTGCTGTCTTGTCTCATGAGGAGCTTCTTTGTGTAGTAGCACAGGTTTGTAGATGTTCTCACTTTGTTGCATGCTTTGAGGTTGTACTTTCTTGGTGAGATTAAAAAAGCTAATAAGTGTTAGGCTTATTTTCTTGTTTTTGTAACAATGACAAAACATCATCTCGTTTTCATTCTCTTTCTTGTTTCCAAACTTTTCTAAACAAAGTTTTTGGTTGATTTTCATTGTTTTCAGTATGGTGATGTTGATAGCAGAGTATCTTCTTATTTGAAGAAGGAACTGTTGAGAATATTGGATAAAGAAAAGTCTTGGAGAGAGAAACTATGGAAAAATGGTATAGTTAAGTCTTCTTGGTTGGCTCCTGAGAATGTCCACAATATGTGGGAACTGAGGAGGTATGTTTTTTTTTAAACCTATGGCAGTATAAATTGATTATTCGTGATTTATTTCTCTTCTGATTGTACGTACTGGTGTTTTTTATAGGATCGAACATGCATAATTTGCCAGCAATATCTCTATCTCTCTGCTGTTGTGTGCAGTTGCAGGCCATCGTCATTTGTGTGCCTTGAGGTAAATGAATATGATTGTGGTGTTGATAATGTGTTTGATTACAATCAAGCACTCATCATTCAATATTGCATCAATGTCGAAGTCAAAGAAGAAAGTTAATGAGAACTGAAATTTATGTTTCCATTTTTGCTGTTGAACTATTCAACTTTTTAGTTTCATGTTAAGACCGAAAGAACCCAACAGATATGTAAACACCTCTAAGAGGACCACTCAACTGATGTGAGCTCTCTTCAATATTCTGCCTGATGTGCTGTGTGAGCATTACAGAAAGGCAACTTGCAAGAAATGAGGTTGTTGGTAGTATGTGTATGTGTGTGTGTGTGTCTGTTCACATCGTATATTACATGCCTGGCTTCTTTCAATTGATGACTTTTTCATCCCTTATTTTCCTTTGTTTCTCTCTTACTTTCCAGCCGAAGTTTGCGATGTTTTTGTACATAGTGGTTGTTTGTTCTTTCAAACTTAATTTGGTTTTTATAAACACAAACATATGCACATAATTTTTAATCAGTTTATGTACCAGTTGGATTTGGAATTTTAAACCAGATAGAAAATATTGTTATTTGTAATGTAAACATTGTAGTGGTTAGAAGTCATTTGGACCAATTCAGATCTCCAAGTGCAACCGTGAATCTCAAATCTTAAACCCATCACACATGGTGTTTTTTCAATGTACTGAACTCAGTTTTTTTTTTTCCTTGTACAGCACTGGGAACACCTTTGTGAGTGCAAAACTGTAAAACAATGCCTTCTCTACCGTCACTCACTTGCAGAATTGTTTGATTTGGCATTTTCTATGGACAAACATACTTCTGAAGACAAGGCTGAGTGTAAAAGTGTTAGAAGGCAATCATCATGTCAGGGTGCTTTGACCAAAAAGGTTACATATAATTTTTTTTCCTTTTCTCTTTTCCATTTTTGCTGAATTATAATCTGGTTTGCTAGAGTTAGACTTGGTTGTCTTTCTGTAATCAAAAGATATCATGTCCTCATTTATATATTAAAAAAAGTCATTGTGTCCTCATACTTCCATATCTTTGACAGAGTTACTCTCTTGAAAGTGGTATCCGTTTTTGGACAACCACCAACTCGATGGTTCATGGCATAAAGTTTCGATAAAGTTTTACATTTTTTTTAATGAAATTATCTATCATGATGTTTGTTTTGTTATTTACAAATAATCTTTCTTGTTTCTAAATCTGAGACTCCTGGATGTGTGTAGGTGAATGGTGGCTTTGTTATTTTCAACCAACTTGCTACAGAATGGCTTCTGCAATCCAGGCGATTCTTCAGGATACATTCTCAAGTGATGCATTTGTTACTGCATTAAGGAAAGCTGAACAGTTTCTTTGGGCTGGTTCTGAGATGGACTCTGTGAGTTCTAGTTGTTTTTGAATGTATTACTTTACAAACATTCTGCATTGCACTCAACTAAGTCCAGCTTCATTTTGGGATATAGGTTCGGGATATGGCGAAGACTCTGATTGAAGCTCAGAAGTGGGCAGAAGGGATAAGAGATTGTGTAACAAAAATTGAGTCTTGGTATAAAGACTCAAGTGTAAAGAAAGTTCATTTAGAATTCATCAATGAGTTACTGAGATTTAATCCTGCACCATGCAATGAGCCTCATTATCATAAATTGAAGGTGCTTTTTAGTTTAATAAGCTTTTATAGTGTTTTTGGTGGTTGCAACCTTCTGCTAATTGGATTCTTTTTTCAATAAAAAACTTATGTTGATGCAGGAATATGCAGAAGAAGCAAGATTGTTAGTTCAGGAGACTGATACTGCTTTGTCAATTTGTTCAAAGGTACTTTCTCCTAGATTTTAGACACTTCATATGTCTTCGTGACTTTATATAGCTCATCAACGTATCTCCTAAAATTTACCTTCTTGCTAGTTGTATTGATATATTATGACATTGTGATTTTTCTTTCCAGTCCATTCTTTTGATTAATATTATTCATTCCAGATGTCTGAGTTGGAAATTTTATACTCCAGAGCTTGTGACTTACCCGTCCATGTAAAAGAGATTAAGAAATTAGAAGGGAAAATTTCTTCAGCTAAGGTAGGCATTGCTACATGATAGTTTGAACTGTTTATTACTTTTCTTGTTCCATGAATCCATGCTTAATCTCCTGTTTTTTACTTTGCTAATATGTGAGTTTGAAAGACCCGTCTTTCTATATTTGTAAGAGTTCACATGTTCTTAACTGCCCTTCTTTTTGTGCTTGAATTGTGCTGAACTCTTAAGTCTAAGCTTGTTCATTGTTTTTCCCTCCCATGTGACTAACACAATATCTTTGTTTGAGACCTGACAGACATGGCTGGATAGCGTTAGAAAGTGTATCTCAGCAAGATATCCTACTGTGTTAGATGTTAATGTTCTTTACAAATTAAAATCAGAGGTAATAATAACTCCTGAAACAGTGCATTTAATTTGGCTTTACAATTACATACAGCCTTGATATCTGTCATACCAAAAAAGAAAAAGAAAAAAATGGCTCATTTGTTATTGTATAATTTAAGGACACATGCAGTTTGATTCTTGAAAGATTTGTGTGATATCAATTTGTTCTTGAAAGATTTTTGACATCATATAGGTTCCTAAAAGATAACTTGTGTCATCGATTTAGTCCTTGAAATTTGGTTGACACCAAATAGGCTCCTAAAAATTAAGATGTGACATGACTTTGGTCTTCGAAAGAAGCATGTGACATCCCCTATAATATAAACGTCTTTCATAAGAACTAAAATGATGTCATGTTTTAACTTTGAAATACCTATTTGATGTCACATTTAACTTTCAAGGACTTATTTGATGTTAAAGACTTTCATGGACTAATTTGATATCACATTTGACCTTTCACGAGCTATTTGATGTCAAAAAATTTTCAAGCACTAAATTGAAGACACATCAATCTTTCAAGGATCAAATTACATGTTTACTTTAAATCTAATTATCTGGAACAAGCCAGTTATTATGGAATTATTTTATATTCTCATTCTTTAAATGTAACCATCATCAGACACACGGGCAGTTATTATGCATTTCATGACTTGCATTGAGATTATATTATGAAATTCTTGGTTTCAATAGATTGTGGATCTTCAAGTTCATCTTCCAAGATAGATATGCTTCAGAATCTGTCGTCAAGTCGAATCTTGTAGTGTTCAATGTTGTGAGATATCAAAAGGTCCTATGAATCTGAGGTCTGCCTTCTGTTTCTTCTTCGCATCTTTTAATTGTTTGTGATGGCGAAAGGGCATAAATTTATTAACTAATGAGGTTTGCAGAATGTTGGTATGCTGCTCAAGGAATGGGACAATTTTACAGTTGATGTACCAGAGTTGCAACTTCTAAGGCAATCCATTCAGATGCTGTTTCATGGGTTTCCCACTGTAATGATGTTTTAGGGAGAGTTCACGTGCAGGAAGATCAACCTAATGCAGTTAATGAATTGATGCACATTTTTGAAGAAGGTTTATCTTTAAAAATTCAAGGTATTGTGGACTCTTGCAGATTTATGATTGTTTAGGATTTTGAAAGGCCATGCATTTGTTTATTTTCTTATTGTTAATTTATAGTGCCTCAAGATTAGGTTTAAATTTTTGTAGTTGATGAGTTGCCACTAGTTGAAATTGAGCTGAAGAAGGCTAAATGCCGGAAAAAGCTTTGAAGGTTTGTTATCATTCTTACTGAGGCTAATCAACTTGGGTATTCGTTCTCAAGCAATTCTTGCAATGTCGAAAACTGATTGAAATTATGTGAAATTGGTACAGGCACGTGATTTGAAAATGCCTTTGGAATTCATTCAGCAGTTGTTGGAGGAGGCCACAAAGTAATTTTTAACTCTCTTCCTCATTTGAACTGACATATCATCCGGCTTTCATTTTATCCAACTACTTACTTTTGATGTTGATTATTCAGGCTACAAATTGAGGAAGAGAAATTATTTGTCAATTTATTTCCCGTGCTTGCTCTTGCCATGCCTTGGGAGGAAAGGGCTAGAGAGATCCTTTCACAGGAGTCTTCCTATTGACTTGAGGACTTGATTAGGTTCAACAATGTTTGAGATGTTTATCTTTACTAACTTAACAAGCTTATTTTGGCTCAATCTTTTAGTATTGTTGGTCTTTTACAGGGCTTCAGAAAACATATTTGTTATTCTTCCTTCTCTTAATGATGTCAAGGATGCATTATCAGAAGCTAATTCCTGGTTAAGAAATTCAAAGCCATATTTAGTCTCTTCTCCATGTGCTTCAAATTGTTTGCGGAAAGTTGAGGACTTGCAGGTTCATATTTTGTCCTGTGT
>JAMLFY010000154.1:0-59625 GCA_030441495.1 Dalbergia oliveri
AAAATTTATCCGTATTTTCGCTAAGTAATTTCGCAAATAAAAGGAGGTATGTTATATGTGTCTTTATGATTAAGGCATGTTTTATGCCATGTTTAGGGAATTTTTGGCATTTTGTTTTAGATTATCTTTGGGCAATTATTCTGATGCATAATGGCATCAATAATTTCGTCCATTACAGCCCAAGGAGAGAAATTTGTGTGTTCCATGCATTATTTAGGTGTAGGTAAGGTATTCATGCAATTTAGAGAATTTACGGTTAAGGACTTAGGTGAATTAGTAAGCAATTTAGGTGTTTAAAGCAATTTTAGGTTCTAATCAATTTAAATAAATAATTTTGACTCTAGATTAATAATTAGAATTTAATAAGCTTTAATTTGAGCCTAATATTGCTTAGGTTTAATTAGCAAATCAAAAATCTCAAAATTTGTAAACCACAAGGGGGCAAGCAATCATTTTTAAAAATTGCCTGAGACCATTCGACTTAACCAATGGTTAATCATGGCTTAAAAACACCTTTTAACAATTTTAGTGAGGTTCGAGGTTCAAGTCACACGCAAATGAAATTAAACGGGGCAAGGGCGTTTTGGTCATTTCGCACGTCAAAGCTCAAAATTAGGATTCTTCTCCTCTATTAACACACATAACACAAACAATCCCTTATTAACATCAAAACATCCCCTTGAGGATGGGTGGGCCCATGATCCTCATTTTCTAAAATAACCTTAGGGGCATTTTGGTCATTTTACACGTACAGAAAATTGGGGTTTGCAATCTTGCACGAATTGCTCCTAACTTCTCTTCTAACGTTATATTCCTTTATTAGGGATTGTTTGGTCTCAAATTTTATATAATATTTACCTATGGTGATTCGGTAATTCCTAATGAAGAAAATTCAGGTAAAAATTGAGCGTTACAAAATATTAGGATGTTACAAAATCTCTGATGTATTTTGAAAGAATATAAAATCTTTGTTCCAAAATATAGAATTCTCTTGTTCAAATATATTCATATATTCTTTCAAAATCTCTCCAAAAGATTTTCTTAGAATTGGTTTGTCATCATCAAAAAGGGGAAATTGTTAGCTCCAAAATGTAACACTAATAATTAACCTAATACGCCTAGGTCGTATCTAATTAATTACTAGACTTTACTCTTTGCTTCAAGTTATTTAACCATACTTTGAAAATACTTAATGAAATTACGAGCCTTTTTTTTTTTAAACATGAATTGAAATTGTGAGCCTTATAGCAACGATAATCGAAATAAAGCGGAAAACCAACGGGCATATTATGAAAAACACATCATATTGGCTCCATGATATAATATCCATAATTACATAACATATAGATATTTTGCCTACCAGAGAGTTAAGCAGATGTAGGCAATCAAACAAAACATAAATAGTATATGGATGGAAAAATATCCATTAACGGCACCTACTAATAACACTTCAGAGATAGGAATAGATATCTAAGCTCACGTACAAAGTTTAGCGATACGTTCCTCAAGGATAATAAACTGGTTCACCAGATCAAGTACATCTACCAGGTGAGAGCATCAACGGAATCATGAACATCATCATCACTTTCTAAAGACGAGATGGAAAGAAAAGAAGAGAGT
Source organism: Dalbergia oliveri (assembly GCA_030441495.1). Lineage (NCBI taxonomy): Eukaryota > Viridiplantae > Streptophyta > Magnoliopsida > Fabales > Fabaceae > Dalbergia > Dalbergia oliveri. Next base: position 1,621 of record JAMLFY010000154.1, read on the forward strand.
GAGAAACTTATAAAAGAATCTCGTAGGTACTCACCTCATATGCATCGTGTCATCATCATCGTCCCCAGGAACCTCGGGGTTATTATGAAATAGTGAGCATGCTAAGATTGATTTATTAAGTTTGAAAATATACTTTACCGAGGTTCGTCGATTTAATCATGCGTCTTATAATGCATCATAAACTTAGCATGTCATGTTTATAATGAACTTTCCTTTCATATATAATAACATAGTTATGCATAAAATCATCATATTCCTCATCATCATTTTATAATACTATGCATAGCAGAACATCATATTTCTCATCATCATCTCATAAATACTATGCATAGCAGAACATCATATTCACATAATGCATTTACTTAGTTTCTTAGGTGACTTTTTCATCATCATTTTCCTGGGCCACCCTATACTCCACCCTTTTGGGAGTAATCTAGGTTATGAGCTCATACCTTACTAGTCGTCACTAGCATATACTTATCCCTTTTGATAAGTTAAAATCCAAACTCTACCCTTTTGAGAGAATGGTTTAGGGGCAAGAATTACCTTTTCACCACCTATAGTCTGATGGTCCAAAGGATCATTTCCTCATAAATTTAAGTCACCATTAAGTCTTTGCATGTTATATCATAATACAATTCTCAATTCATAATCATTCATAACATTTTCTCGTTTATAGTCTTATTCTAGAATAATATATATACCAACTGTAATCATGCATCTGGAGATTCCAGGAAAGAGAGGTGGGTCACAAATGGACGTGCTTAAATACCAAGTCTTTCCTAGCCAGAACCTTTCCAAATTACACTTTTACGTAATATACTTTCTTCCAACAACAAGGGTAAATTTTTAAATAACAAAGAATATTTCATTATTTCATGCATAAGCATTCTATTTGCGCAAGCAACTATAACATGCAAGTAGAAATCATTCAATGATCTCAAATACTTAATAAGCATCAAATCACTACATAGACTTATCATTTAAAACATCAAAGAGGCATCATCATAAATCCTTATCAAAAGCTGTCTTAAACAACCGAAACTCTAGAATCGGGCAACCTTAATTATTGAACTAATTAATTATGCATCTAAGGGACTTATTACCATCAATTATAAGTCCTAATAACGTTATTAGACTATATGGGGCAGCATAACGTAAGTTGTTCTTAAGGTTTTACGTATGCTAGAAGTTGCATTTTTAACCTTTCTCGTTACCTTTCCTATGATGCTAAAATTAATTACTAAACCAATTATGAATCATTATCCCTTATCTAAACATTATAAAATCTGGTTCTTAAGGTCACTAAAGGCTCTGAAAGGAATGCATAAATTTCATTCTCTAAAGTTCTAGAAATCTTGCTTTTAGGTTTTCTAGGAAGCTAGTTTTATCTCTAACATGCATAGAATCATTCCTTTAGCAATAAACCATAATTATCACAACTTAAAACATATTAAACTATCATCATACAGTAGTACTAAACTAGATTAGTGGCTGAATCATGAACCTCACATAATTGCTTAAAATCACATTTTTAAATACAAGTAAGATACTAGTATCCCATAAAATCTTTGCAAGGCCTTAAAACTCTTTTAAAAACTAATTCTTTTTGTTACTCTTGAAAGAAATTTTAGAACTAAATCAGTAACTTATTTAAAATCACTTTAGGCCTACCTTAATCATAAGGCCGATTTATACATTGAAAGAATCTTGATTAAAATTTTCACTTAAGATAAAAGGAGCAAGTCTTGAGCTTTAGAGATTTAGGTGATAACTAGAATCATAAACATGCTATGCAACCTCATTTTAATCTTGTTTTTATAAGGTGATAACTTGGAATTATAAACATGATATGCAAGAAACTAGCGGCGTAGTCCACTGACCAATGGAGGGAGAAGAGAATCTTAAGAAACGAGGCGGTAGTCCGCACTGGACCTGAGAGAGAAGAGAATTCTTATTACATCTTATTAAGCTCCAAACTCAAGACTTCTTAAAGAATGAATTCTTTGACTCCAATAATCTTAAGGAAATTGAAAGTGAGCTTTAGAGTTCTTATTACCATGGTTCCAACTTTGTTTGTGATACTTGGGCAAGTCTTTGAGCTCTAGGATCTTTAAATGATGACATAAAATAAACATGTCATGCATTGATTCTTTTAGCCATTATAAAATAAAGTGAGAGCATAAAATAAATATGAGATGCATCCTCTTTATTATCTTTGAAGATTAAGTGACAACTTGAAACATAAACATGAAATGCAAGCTTGGAAATTTAAACATGAGAATGCAAGTTCATTTATTCATTCTTGAGAATTTAGTGATGACATAGAAAGTAAATATGGTTATGCAAGGCATAAACTTAAACATGGATGCAAGTTCATTTTATTTCTTTACTAGAGCTCCTCCAAGACTTTAGAGAAATATAAATTCAACCCAATATATCTTAGCAAGACAAAGTGAAAAATACATCTTTCAAGTTCTAAACTCAAGATCTTTATTTTTACATCATAAAAACATCATTCTTTAAAGTTTTGCATCAAGTGGAATTTTCAAGCTTTAGAGGCCTAACTTGTGATGGATTTACAACCAACACTCAAGGTCCTCATCATCAAGCTATCATCATATTCCCATATAGGCCTTATGGCCGAAATGTTCAAAGGAAAAGAAAGAAGAAAACCAAATGGAAAAACTAGAGAAAGTCCATGAAATCATCATTTTGAACCAAGAACAACACTTAGCAAAGCATAGAAATAAGCTTAAAGATGACTCCCTACCTAATGTGGTTTGAAGGAAAGGAAGAGAACTTGGTTTTTGGAGTGAAATGAAAGAAAATCTCTTTGAGAAATTGAAGAATAATTTTCAGCCAAGGGGGAGGAGGAAAGAAAGTTTTTGTGCTTTGTAAAAACTAGAAATTGTGCAATTATGAGCAAGGCTTCTAAGACTCCTTAAGCATGCCTATTTATAGAGATTTTGGAGCTCATGAATGGACAAGAAAAGGAGGAAAGTCTGACCAAATTTGAGGAGGAAACAAGGAAGAAAAATCATTCTTGTTTGGTGGCTTAAAACATGGAATCATGAAACATGATTCATTGTTTTCATACCTTGAGTTTTGTGCCAAGTTTGACAAATTTTCTGATGCATATTAGGCCATATAATTTTGTGCATTATAGCCCAAGGAGGATAAAATTTGTGTGTTCCATGTATTATTTAGGTGTAGGTAGGTATCTTTGCAAATTAGAGAATTTACAATTAAGGGCTTAGGTGAATTAGTAAGCAATTTGAGTGTTTTTAAGCAATTTTAAGTTCTAATCAATCTAAATAAATAATTTTGACTCTAGATTAATAATTAGAATCTAATAACCTTTAATTTGAGCCTAATATTGCTTAGGTTTCGCTATACAATAAAAAATCTCAAAATTTGCAAAACTACACAAAGACGGGGCAAAATCATAACTTCACTCAAAAATTCGGCCATGAAACTTAACCAATGGACAATCATAGCTTAAAAACACCTTTTAAAACATTTTAGTGAGGTTCGAGCTAAGTCGGCACGCAATGGAGTTAAACGGGCATGGGCGTTTTGGTCATTTCGCGTCGAAACTCAAAATTGAGATTCTTCTTCTATTAACACACATAACACAAACAATCCCCTATTATCCTCAAAACATCCCCTTGAGGACGGGGGGCCCACGATCCTCATTTTGAGTAAAATAACCTCAGGGACATTTTGGTCATTTTACACATCCAGAAATTCGGGGCTTGCGACTTTGCAGGAATTGTTCATAACCTCTTTTCTAATGTTATATTCCTCTATTGAGGATTGTTCGGTCTAAAATTTATATAAGAATTACCTAGGGTAATTGATAATTTAAATGACAGTAAAAGTTGGGTGTTACAAATCCTCAAAAAGCATCAGTGCTTAATGTTTTGAGTGATAATAAAACCAATTTTGTTAAAATATTTTAAAGAAGGACTAATCTTTTTATTAGTTTGAAGCACCAAACAAGACTATTCATGTTAGCATACATGTTCTTAAAACAAGATTATTTTCACAATGACATTTACAAACATGATTAATCTCATTAAAGATATTTAGAACTAAGAAAGTGAAAAATAAATCTTGAAATGAACATTATTCTCAATGCATGAAAGGAAATTCTCAAGAATAAGAAACCAAGGTTCAAATCTTCAGAAAGCATGCCACAACTTCAAAAAGCAAGATTCAAGTGAAGGTTTCAATTCAACTGAAGAGAAGTGTAGTTACCATCTTCAATCATCATGATCATGATTATTTCCTTTACAACAAGCTCTGATTGAAGAACGGAAGATCTAAGATTGTTCAGAACTGAAACACACTTCAAAAAGCATGTTTACCATAAATGGTGCACTTTACATAATTGGAGAGAATTTCAAATTCAAATTTCAAAGTCAAACTCAGTAGGGATGAAGTGACATCTACTTTAGGTTGGTCAACTACCCTAGCTTCTAGAAGAAAAACTTCAAACCTCATTCAGAAAGCAAAAAGTAGTTTCTAAAGGTGGACTCAGAAACCTTTATCAGGCTATGGCTTCTGACTAAAAAAGTACCTCTAACATGCAGAGCTACTCTTCTTGACTTCATTTCCAAGACACAAAAAGAAGATCTACATGTGTCATTAGGAAAACAAATCAAGGGCAACGGTTATAAATGAAGATCAAGTATAAAACGAGATGGTGTGCTTACAATGAAAAGACTTTTGCTCATCACCTTGTAAAGAAATGTTGAAGAAATTTTCTCATCTTCTGGAAATCCAATACAGCTTGTAATTAGTTTCAACTTTGTAAAAATCTTCTTTCTATGTTCTTATTAATCATACGTTCTTCCTAGGAAGAATAATTAGAAAAAAGTCATTCATGTTTTCAACTTCTTACCGTTTTATTCTGATAAAACTTGAGTGCTTGATAGTTTAAATGATCCAACACAAACACATCCTTTGTAACCTAATTTAGTAGTGATCGTTGTGATATAGCTTGAAGAAGCTATTTAAAGACTACTTGAAGGTGATAGTGAGAGGAGCTCCTGGTCACGCTAAGTTAGCTTGAAAAGACAGTCAGAGACTAGTTAAAGACTAAGCTATAGTCACGTGGAGATAGCTTGATAAGGCTATAGAAAGACTATCTAACTTTCTCAAGGTTGAGAAAGGGTTGATTAGTGGAACTCAATATTTGTTGAGAACTCAATGTAAGTTGGTCAAACTAGTATAAAAACTCTTGTACAGTATATTTTCCTTCCTTGAATCTCCTTTATATTTTATTCTGTGCATATTATATTTGTTTTTCTAAAAATTCATCTTTAACTTGTTTTTCATATCTCTCTTTTAGTTTAGAAAATCACTTTCTAACATATACTAATATTATTTCCATTGCACTTCAAGTTTACACTTAATAGTACTTGTTTAAGCTTTTCAAAAACTAAAAGGGAAAGAAAAGTCAAAGCACGATTCAACCCACCCTTCTCGCGTATTTTTCAACCTACAACATCTTCTATCTTTGTCAATATTACATAATAGCCATACAAAAATCCAATTTTCTTTATTACAAAGCTATATTTTGTGGTAAAGATTATTAACACATCTTTGTACATCAACAACACAAAAATCACATTTCTCATTCCTTCGCTTGAGGCCAGTCCCCCATTACAATATCGCTATGTTCTTCCACTCCAAACCCTAACTCAAGCTTAAACCATAAATTTCTTTCACTAAACTCCTTCTACTCTTCACAATCTTCAAAACTAACCAATTTGGATTTTGGTTCATCACCTTTGAGCCATTATATACCCCTATTATATAAGGATTAATGGATATTCAAAAAGGTTTTGAATGAAGAAAAGCACTTGGGAAAGACCATTCTAAGTAAGGAGCTTTGAAGATTCAAGTATAGTGTTTTGTACATTTTCCTTTCAAATAAATTTCTGAAAAGTGTTGAATAGTTAAGCTATTGTTTTAGTTTTATTGAATGTTTATACATGGATCTTGATGTGTTTTCATAGGTGGATTAGTTTGATATTGTTAGAAAATCCTTTTTATCAAAATGAGATTTAAGTTGTGTTGTTGGAAATTCAAATTTCTAACTTGGTAGTGATTTTGTTTGATTTTCAAAATCTACTTGGAGATGCCTTTTTTATTTGAAATTTTTATATAGTAAATTTAACATGTTAAAGGATTTCTGTGATTTTTCTTGAGTCCATTTGAAGACTTTCACTTCTTTTAAAAATTCAAAAATAGAGACAATTAAGGTTTCTGTCTGAACATCTAATTCTAAAACATTGAATTTGTCTTACTTTTGTTACTATATCAATTGAATGAATTTTGACTTGAAATTTTACAAATTGTTATAGACACCTTGAGGTCCAATCCTGAATTTTCAGAATTTATTAAATTCATTTGCTATGGTCATATAATTGGAAACTCTAACTGTTGGCTCAAATTAGGTGGTTCCTGATCAGAATTTATACAATTTTATTAATATAGCTGGAAACCTTATTTGACCTGAAATATTTATAGGGCCTCATAGATATATTGGATAACCTCTAAAAATTATTTTACACTACATTCATGATGTTTAGTAATTTAACTATAATTTTCTTCATGGTTGAAATTCTGGACAAAATGCTGATATGCAAGAATTAGGAGTATATGGCGATAACTTGATGTCTTGTATACTATGCGAACTTGTTGATGATATTATGCACATGTATCTGTGAATACTTTTGACAATTTCCTCTACATGAGAGAAAGATCAAGATTATGTTTGCTAGGGCCAAAGAAAGTAAATCCAATTAAGTTGGAGAAAGTAAATCTGACTGATACCTTGAATTGAGTCGAGGAAAGTAAACCTGACTAGAATAGATCTGTGTAAGAGTTAGAGAAAGTAAATCTAATGATCATGTATAGGAATGAGCTTAGTCCTAAAAAGCAATATATTACCCAGAAGTGGAATAAGCCACCATAGATCAAGGGCCAAGACAAGTTAAAGTAGCACTTGTTCTAAGTTATTCTCTATGTTATGTGCTAAGTGAATGATTTTATTTTTATGTTGAGACTAGTATGTTTAAGTTTCAATTTGACAATATATGCTCTAAATGATAATGTTTGAATAAGAATAATTATGATGATATGCTTATGCATGAAGGAGTGTCCTGAGAATATCTCATCTCTATGTTGCATGTTTGTACCTTGTGTTATCCTTAGATATTATAGATGCTACCCCTATGAATCTTCATTGACTAGTTATAGTATAATAAGCATTATGATATAACCACTTGCACCGTTGGTACTCTACGAAGGTGTACTAGCCTAGTTATTATCGCTTGACTCATTATTATTAGCATGATGGTAGGTTAACATCCAAGTGAGCAAAATAGTGTTCCTTTAGAGACATTTAGGAGATATTGAGAATTGTACACATATGTTGACATATTTATGTGTATGTGTATGTGTGTGTGTATTGATTGGTTATTGATGGCCATATTAGTACTTTAAACTATCAATGTTAAATTTACTTCATTTTATTTTTATACTTAATGACCAGGATAAGTCAGAAAATGAAAGTAACACGTACACTTTTAATTATTGTGTAAATTCTTAGTAATACGATAGTTAGGAGGGTGTTACACCATACACTTGAGATTGAGTGAAATGCACCTTGGAAGACCAAGTTAATCATTCTTCCTAATTCAACCCTTGCCTAAGTGTGTTAATGTAGTTATGCCAATTAAAAGGAAAATTTTGTGAATCAATTTTGACCAAATTGTTACCATGCCTAACCCGCTCTCCAAATGTCATTGGGATCTAGATTGGCATCTTCTACCTTAGCATGCTAGCTCTATGCATAAGGACATGCATTTCCTTAAGTGTGGGGAATTCGATAAGTGTTATTTGCATCTACATTTTCATCTATAGCACTATGGATTTGCATGGGTTTTGTATGTTAAACATCACCATTTAGTTAAGAATTGTTACTATCCTCAATTTGCATTTCATACACATTTGCTCTTAAATCATGCATAATTGTGGAGGATTAGAGTTTGTTGCCTTTGTGCTTTCAATTTCACAATAAGCTATGCTTGTGTAGAAAAAGGGCCTACAAGCATGGAATAAGTGAATAAGTAGTTTGAAAATAGGGCATCTAGCCAAGTGAGCTATCAACCTCACTGAAGAGCCATCAACCTCGCCTGATGAGCTCTCAAGTCTTAGAAGCCTTCACAAAAAAGACTTCACTTGGCAAGATCATCAACCTTGCCTAACAAGATCCCAAGCTCAGATGTTAATGGAAAAGAAGATTTTGCCATGAGCTCAATGAAAGAAGACCTTGCCCTGCGAAGAGAAATGTAAGAACTTGTGTCAATGGGAAACAAAATAGATTTTGCACTTGTACCCTCTGTCTTTATCCTTTTAGTAAATACTTGGAACTATAAAAGCTAATTTAAGAATTTCAAAGAAGGTTGACATTTTTAGGTAAAGTTCTAAGTTTTCTCCCTCTTCTGTCTACTTTTCTCTCTAAAATTTTCATTGTTTTTGCTGAAGCTTTGGAGTTGGTGATTGTTGGCTCCATTTTAGATTAGGATTCACTATTTCCTCTTTAGTTTATGTTTTTTGTAACTCTCTTTCATGGAAGAATAGTTCTTTTAAATAATTAAAGGGATTCTTTATATTTTATAATATGTTTGAGGTTGAATCTTTATGAGTTCCTTTTCCCTCCCTTTATGAAGTTTTATGCATTTTCTATGTTGAGCTCACATGATTTTGCATGAACTTGCTTTAATCTTCATTTTGATATGATCATGTTGATTATGTTGATTGAGGAGGTTATGCTAGTTGATAGATTTATTAGCATGGTTGATAAACTTAAAAGAATTGAGTTAGTCATTTATGGCGAGGTTGAGGTGATCGGTACTTGGGTTGATATATGTATGTTAAGGGTTAGGAATCTAGCTACTTGCATATTTATCTTAATCTATACTACTTAGTGGAATTTCTTTGTTGCTTGTATGATCATATAGGTAACTAAATCAACCAACCATCATGTCTTTGATAAAATGCCAACCTAGGATAACATGTTACTTACTTGAAGTTATCCTTTGAACTAGGATTTCTTTATTGTCAATTTTTATCTCAATATATTGCTATTGATCATTATGATACACCCCTCTATTTTAATTAGTGAGGCTTCCTAAGGAAACGACCTTGGTTGCACTATATTGCATTTTAGTGTAATTGAGCCCTTCTACAAATTCTAATTTGTTGAGAGTTCGCGATAACCATCTTGGTAGTGTCCTGTCGCCCCATTTTCTGTTTGAGTACAAATGACCAAAATGCCCTTGAGGTCATTTTTACTCGGAATTTGAGGACGGTCACCATGCAAGTCCTCGAATGGGTCAACTCAATGTTTAAAGGGGATTATATCGTTATATTTGATATTCCAAGTGAAAATCTTGTTTTCGAACTTTCAGCTAAAATGACCAAAATACCCGCATTTTACGCGGGTAAAGGTGCCGTTTGAGCCCGGAACTTTTCAGAAAGTTGGAATGATGTTTATGAGTAGTATTTGATGTTTAGTTTGCTCGTGAGGTTCCAGATTTAGTGTACCATTTTGCCCCTAGAACGTGTCCAGTGAGCCTAATGACATAATTAAGCAAACCTAAGCAATATTAGGCTCTAATCGAAGATTAATTTATTTCGATAATTAATCTAGAGTCAAAATAATTTGTTAAGGTTAATTAGAACCAAAGATTGCTTAGTTAAACTCTAATTACATTCTTTAATTCAAGATTCCTAGTCATGGAATTTTGAATAGTATTTTTCTTCCAATTCCTTAAATTAAGGAATTGTGCCCATACCTCATTTGACTAAAAGAATGATTTTAAATTATTGATCTAGCAAGATCACTCTCCTAATCAAGTCTTGACAACCTTAATTAGCCATTATCTCACCTAAACACTTTCTTACAAACTCCTAACCAAAACCTTAATCAAAGAAATACCTAAACACATCACTAAACCACAATTACATGAACAAATTATTCTCCCCTTGGCTGCACAAAAAGTGGCCGAACAATCCTCCCCTCAATTCCATCACATGTTGATTTTTCTTCACTCCAAAGGCCATGCTTTGGACTATACTTGAAGCCATACCTCACCATGCTTTGCCCATGCCTAAGCCCATGCCAATCAAGAGATATTTCTTCTCTCCTTGCCCTCAAGGCCGTCGGCCTTCCTTCCTTTGTGCAGCCTCCATGTTACAAAATTTCTATAAATGCCAAGTCTTGAAGAACCTTGTTACACTTTAGATCATTTGCTAAGTTTGGCTTTCTTGCACTTTATCTCATTTTCTCTCAAATTTCTCTTCATCTTGCTCTTCTTTCCTTCCACAAGAAACATTTCGACCACCACTCCCTCACCTCAAACCACCTCTTAAACACTTAACCTTTCCATTCCAAGCTTGCTAACTCAAGGAAAAATAATCTTCCTTGAGCTTCCTCCTTGGCCGAACACACATCCTCCTCCAAGAGAAGATTTTGTCTTCTCATTCTTCAAGGATCAAACTTTCTTCATCCTTTTCAAAGACTTCTTTAGGTAGGGGTTTTGTTTCAAAGTTTTTACTTGTTTTCTTCAAGAAAAGTTCTAGTTTTCTCTTGGTTCAAAACTCTTTTTCTCCTTTTTCCTTTTTGGCCGTGAGGCCTTTTTATGAGAAAAACTTTAGCTTGATGATGAGATTTCAAGATAATGGTCTTGTGATGCCATGTGAGAAACCTCTAAAGCTTGAAAAACTTGGTCTTGGACCATACATGCTCTTGGTTTTCTTGCTTAAGTTTTTGGTTTTCTTTCCTTTTCCTCTTGAGTGGTTTCCGTTTCCTTTTCCTTTAGTTGAACAAAGTTTGCTAAAAATGTTAAGTAGATCACAAAAGTTTTGTAAGAAAATTAATCATATGTTTTGAAAGAGCTCTAAGCTTAACCTTGCCAACCTTAAAGTTAGTCGGCCGTTCTAAGAGTTTTACTCTAGATTGAAGCCCATGAGCAATAAAATAAAGAATATGATTTAGTTCTTTCTATGTTTGTTTAGACAAAGTGTTGAGCTTTGTGTCCATTTTCTTGAGCTTGATGATGAAGTTCAAAACCAAAGGCTTCTTTGAACACTTGGTGCTAAGAACTCTAAAGCTCACTTTATGTTGTTAAGATACATATTGGGTTAAGGTTATATGTTCCTAAAGTCTTGTAAGAGCTTAGTTAAGATAAAATGAGTTGCATTCATGTTTATGTTTATGCCTTGCATAGCATGTTTATTTTGATGTCATCACTAAACTCTCAAGAATAACTAAATGAACTTGCATTATCATGTTTAAGTTTCCAAGCTTGCATTTCATGTTTATATTTCAAGTCATCACTTAATCTTTAAAGATAATAATGAGGTTGCATCTCATATTTATTTTATACTCTCACTTTATTTTATAATGAAGAGTAAAACAAGTGCATAGCATGTTTAAGTTTATGTCATCACTTAAATATCCTAGAGCTCAAAGACTTGCCCATATCTTACATAAAGTTCTAGAATGCCATTTCGGCCTTGTGATGATGATGGTGGACTTGAGATAAGTTCATCTAATCATAAGTGCCCATAGTCTAAGTCTTGGAATTTTTCTAAGCTTAGGTGTATTTAAAGAACCTTATGAACAAAGTTTGATGTTTTAAATCTATTCCTTGAGCCAAATAATTTAGCTACTGACCTTACCTTTTTTTTTTAATGATTTTAATGAGAGGAATTAGTTTCTAAAAGAGTTTTGAGTTCCTAAAATGATTCCAAGAGAAGCTAGCAACTTATATGCATTTAAATCATGAGATTATGTGATTATATGATGCTTACATTTTCGGTTCTGCCTTGTGCAATTGGCCACTATATATTTTCTGTTTTATGGTGTTAAAATGTGTAAAATTATGTTTGAGTGAAGTAAGGAATGATTTAGGAAGTTTGGAAAGAACAAGTAACTAGTAAGGACTTAAAATGGGAATTCTAGAACACTTAAATGCACAAATTGTACATTCTGTTCCATCATAGTTGGATTTAAGAAAAATGGTTTATAATTAGTGGATATATGTAAGAATCCCTCATAATTGATTTAGGAGTTGATTATAGAGCCTTAGGTGAAGACGGAACTAAAAGGTAAAAGACGGAGATTCTAGGACCCGTAAGCATATGACAAAATTCTGCCCAAAGTAATGAAGTGCTGTTTGGTTATGTTAGTAAGCATGAACATTAGAGGAAATTATAGGTAATGATCCCTTAGGTGTAATAAAGATCCATAATGAAAGTTAGAATTATTAGAACATAAGTTTAAGACCCGTAAAGGCCAAAGCATAAGACACCATGAGATAGGAGGTGTAATGTGAAATGAATCGAGTGAGTATACTCGTGATGACGTGAATATGTTAATATCATGAACATGAGGCTATATGTGTATTTGTGACATGTTGTTGTAATGATGTGGTATGCTTAAGATGCATGAGAATGCAAAATATGAATGAGTTAGGAGGGTATGCTCCTATAATGAAGAGATTGATTTGATGAAATTTCATGAGAACAACATGTGTGATTTGAGTTATGTGACATGGCTCAAATTTGAGGAAATTAGGAGTATTGTCGTTATGTCCTAAATTTCTGTCAAATTTGAGGGACTTGAGAAAGTTTTGAAAAGAAAGATTTTTATATGTGACATGCCAAGATGCATTTCTCCTGCGAGTAAGAGAAAGGAAAACAGGGGTATGGTCGTGAGACCATATCGAAGCGGACAATATCACTGGTCTAACAGGATACATTTCGGAGCCAGAGACTTCTTCCTGCTATGGTGAGAAGAGGTAAAACCGTGAGGGTATCGACATTAGCCTGCAAAGCGGACAAAGTGACTGGTATTAACCAATTGATGCGTTTAGGAGAAGGAAGAAAATCCCATGATGGGTGATTCCTTAGGTCCCTACCCGTACTCTGGAGTCGAATTATTATTTATGATTATGATTCGCTTATCAAGAGGATAAGTAAGAACTAGTGACGACTAGTTAAGGTATGAGCTCATAGCCTAGTATTGAGGGGTCAGTTACTATTTTACATACCATGATGTCACAAGTTTGAGAAATGAGAAAAGATGTGAAGCTTTTGCTTATGAAAGCGAGAAGTTGATTATGAGAATGCACATGCCACCTATTTGAGAATTTGTTATTGATGAGATGCTTTATTTGTTTGCTACACAAAGTATTGTCATGCATACATGTTCTACTATGGTACATACATGCATTAAGATTCATTATAAAAGACACGGACCTTGGATAATTATCTTTATGAAAACCTCATAATAAACCTTTCCATGTATAACCTTTTTATAATAAACCCAAGATTCCTAGGGACGTAAACGATGACACTAGGATAGGAGGATTCCTATGAGATTCTTTAGCAAGATTCTCACCCTCTCTATTTTTTTCCGTTACGTCTTCATATTCCGATAGCGTCGTTCGTGATTTTTGTTGATACGCCTATGTGGGAGGTGCACTACGATCCAAATCATCAGTCACCCATTTTGAGGGTCGTTGTGCGTGCGTATTTTTGCATACATGGGACGCCCGTTTGCTTTTCAGTCTCTAGCTTCCGTTTCACCTCGACCCTCCTACGGCAATGATTGATCTTCAAGAGACGCGACCAGTGACGGGCAGAGCGGATGCATCCGTCCTCGTCTTCGGTGGTGCACGGTTACCCAGTATTCGTTCCTCGCAGAGGCATTCAAAGGCTGATCCGTTGGAGGATCCCCCTCATCCTTTCTCGGAAGGCCTCCCCAGACAATTCCCATGGATGTCGGGGCAGCGAGGACAGGTGACAGCGGAGGCTAGCTCGATGCCCAAGAGATGCGCCTACGTTGAGAGGCCATGTTCGTCCACCTTCGTTGCACGCTTGAGGAGCTTGCATCATTGGTATATACCTTTGAGGACGAGGAGCGGTGTCATCGATAGTTCAAAGGAGGTGGTAGCCATGGGTTGGGATCGATCTTTTGGGGTTTTCCATGTATTTGCTATTATGTTTCCTGTTTCTTACCTTGTATTTTACGTTTCCTATCCTGTAACTCTGCCTTATATGGGTAAGACTTTATGCCTTTTTATGTTTCAATTGATGCACTAAACTATGATATCTAATGTTATGATGGTTGTTTCTATAGTTGAGATGTTCTTACTTGCTTTATATTGCATGATTTATTTTCTCGGCGCTTACGTTTGCTTATGTTGCATGCGATGGCTCGCACCTTGTTACGTATTCCATTTGAAAAAAAATTTTTATCCGTATTTCTTACTAAATTATTTTCAACGAGATTTAAAGGGAAGTAATGCCTAATAATTAATCTTAATATGTCCTAAGCATGTTGGGTTAAATATTAGGGTGTTACATTATGGTATCAGAGTAGTTTGATTCTCAGAGCCTAAGGGATTGGACTGACCATGCTTTATAGGCATGTTACGGTAGTATGTCATGTTTAGTGCTTAGCTATTAGAGATAAACTATAGGATAGACACACATGACCCTCTGTGCTTGCCTTGCCATGGTAACTAGCTCATCTAGCTTGGAATATTGAGCCTGATCACCTCAGTGTTTGTTGACTTGTGTGTTTAGGGACCAATGGCACCCCAAGGAGACAAAATAGGAACGCGAACGAAGGAGAACAAGGGAATGAGACCACAGCTCCTCTACGCGATTGCTAGAATGATGGAACGCATGTTTGATCGCATGAATCAACCAAGGGATATTGCTCAAGGTCCCTTACTCCTGAGGCCATGGAACAAGCCTATTTTGGGGAGTTCCGCAAGGCCAATCCCCCAACCTTCGTGAGCCTGAACTCCGACAACGGCAGGATGATGGATCAGACATGGAGAATACTCGGTAGTTGCACTGCTGGAGAGCAGAAGGTTACTTTGCTGTTACATGATGGAATCCGATGTGGAGTTTTGGTGGGACTGGCACCAGAGGCTGCTGGAACTATGGGCACGGCTATCGCTGGAAGCTGTTAAGACTTACTTCTACGAGAAGTATTTCCTGAGTCCGTGAGGAATGCGAAGGATATTGAGTTTATGCAATTGACCCAGGAGGATCTCCTGTCACCCATACATGGCGAAGTTCGAAGAATTGATCAAGTTTTCTGGTTTTCCAAGGGAATCCCGATGAGGTTTGGAAGTGCGTTATGTTTGAGGTCGGGAGCTGACGTGGTGTTCACACACATGGAGATTAGGGACTTCCCACCCTAGTTAACAAGTGCCGATCATTGAAGAATGGCACAAGACTGAGCACCACAAGGGCGGATCGTCCCGTGGATTGGGACCTCAAGCCCCCAAAGTTCAAGCCGTCACATCATAATCAACCAAGGAACCACTACCATCCCTACCAATCCAACCAGTTAAGCATCAACAACACCACAACAACATCATCAACAACAACAACAACAAAGAAAAACCAACAACCAACCCTTCCAACACACAGAGTCGCCGTTCAGACCACAACGGCCGCGGGAACCGTAACAATAACAAGGAGAGAGCGGTCCTCGCAACAACAATAACCAAGGAGGGCCCAATGGAAACAAGAACAAGGCACCTCAAGGAGCCCCTCCTGCTTCCCTAAACTGCACCACCACAGTATGCTCCGATGCGGAAGAAGTCATGGTAACCTCCCTTGCCATGTGGGGCAAGGAGTATGTTTCCGATATGGCAAGCCTCCTAGACCGCTATGCAGAAGCGGTGGATCAAGAAAGAACAAGGCCGCACCAAGGGAGGGTCTTCACCCTCAATGCGAAGATACCACGAGTCCAACGACCTTATCGAAGGTAAGTGCGAATCAAATGGTAGAGCCTTAACTGTACTATTTGACTTTGGTGCTACTCATTCTTTTAGCTCACATGCTAGTGTCGAGTCTTTGAATTTGAAAGTTTCTAAGCTTCCTTTTGACCTTATTGTTTCTACTCCTACAAACCGTCTTGTATATACCTGTAATTGTTCTTTAAATTGTCTTCTGTTTGAAAATAGGTCCTTTATCATATATTTGATTTGTTTACCTTTGAAAGACATAGGAGTAATTTTTGGCATGGATTGGCTTTACGCTAACCATGTGTTGTTAGATTGTTACACCAAATCTTGTTATTTTCGTCATCCCCTAGCAAAACTAGTCAAACCTTGAAATTCTATGTAAATTCTATAGATGTCTTCTGTAGTGGGGAGAAAACTAAGGGATATGTCCTTCTAGCCGCTAGTGAGGTAGACTTCAGCAGAACATAGATGATATACCAGTGGTAAGGAGTATCCTTAGGTATTTCGGATAAGATACCAGAGTTACCCTCAGAGATAAGTGGAGTTCTCCATTGAGTTGGTTCCAGGAACGGACCTATCTCAATAGCCCCTTATAGAATGTCACCCTTGGAGTTGAAAGAGCTACAAACCTAATTGGAGGAACTTCAAGAAAAATTTTATAAGACCTAGTGCTTCATCATGGGGAGCCAGGATCTTCTCGTTAAGAAGAAGGATGGGAGCATGAGGTTGTGTATAGACTATAGGCAACTGAATTGTGTAACAGTTGAAAAACAAATACCCTTTAGGATTGATGATCTTATGGACTAGTTGAAAGGAGCGGTGGTATTCTCCAAGATTGATTTAAGGTTAGGATACCACAGGATTAGGGTGAGAGATGAGGATATGCCTAAAACCGCCTTTAGAACACAGTACGGACACTTTGAGTTCATTGTGATGTCTTTAGGATTGACAAATGCACCTGCTGTGTTCATGAACTATATGAATAGGATCTTTAGACCCTATTTAGATAAGTTCGTGGTCGTTTTCATAGATGATATACTCATCTCAAAGACTCACGAGGAGCATGAATGTCATCTAAGGATGGTTTTAGAGGTTTTGAAGGAGAAGAATTGTATGCTAAGCTTCCTAAGTGCGAATTTTGGTTAGAGGAAGTGAAGTTTTGGGACATGTAGTGTCGAAAGGAGGTATAGCTGTTGACCAGTAAGA
This sequence comes from Dalbergia oliveri, assembly GCA_030441495.1. Taxonomy (NCBI): domain Eukaryota; kingdom Viridiplantae; phylum Streptophyta; class Magnoliopsida; order Fabales; family Fabaceae; genus Dalbergia; species Dalbergia oliveri. The sequence continues at coordinate 18,687 of JAMLFY010000154.1, forward strand.
TGAAAGCCGTGATGAATTGGGATAAGACCACCATAACGGAAATACGAAGCTTTTGGGTTTAGCGGGCTATTACCGTAGATTTATCAAAGGATTTTCCTAGATTGCCGTTCCCTAACCAAGCTCACTAAAGAACACCCCATTTTCGAAATCCGACTGTGAGAAGAGCTTTCAAGAGCTAAAAGAAAGGCTAACCTTGACCCAGTTTTGGTTTTACACTGACCTCAATATACCTTTCGAGGTGTATTGTGATGCTTGGGAAAAGGATTAGGTTGTGTGTTGATGCAAAATAGGCAAGTAATAGCCTATGCGTCTAGACAACTCATGCCACACGAGGTGAACTACCCTACCCATGACCTAGAATTAGCCGCCATAGTGTTTGCCTTGAAGATTTGGAGGCATCACTTACATGGAGTAAGGTTTGAAGTTTTCTGATCATAAGAGTCTTAAGCATCTCTTTGATCAAAAGGAGTTAAACATGAGGCAAAGAAGGTGGATGGAGTTTCTAAAGGACTATGATTTCGGCTTAAGTTACCACCTCGGCAAGGCCAATGTGGTCGCCGATGCCTTGAGTCGAAAATCATTAGCACTCCTCACATGATGGTCAAGGAAGTTGAGCTAATAGAGAAGTTTAGGGATATGAATTTGGATGTCTGGTAAGAAAAGAGTGTGAATATGTGCCATCTTACAGTAACCAGTGGGTTTAAATAGAGGCTCATGATGGCACAAATGGAAGATGAAGAATTTAGAGAACTTCAAAGCGGTTAAGGCTAGTACGCTTAAGGGATTTGTGTAACGCCCAAATTTTACTATAATTTTTACTTTCATTAGGAATTACCGAATTATCGTAGGTAAATATTATATAAAATTTGAGACCAAACAATCCTTAATAAAGGAATATAACGTTAGAAGAGAAGTTAGGAGCAATTCATGCAAGTATTGCAAACCCCAAATTTCTACGTGTAAAATGACCAAAATGCCCTGAGGTTATTTTACTCAGAAAATGAGGATGTGCCCCACCCATCCTCAAGGGGATGTTTTGATGTTAATAAGGGATTGTTTGTGTTATGTGTGTTAATAGAGGAGAAGAATCCTAATTTTGAGCTCAGACGCGAAATGACCAAAACCCCTTCCGGCTTTTAACTCTGATTTGCGTGCCGACTAGACCGAACCTCACTAAAATGTGTTAAAAGGTGTTTTTAAGCCATGATTAACCATTGGTTAACTTTGAGTGGTCTCGGGCAATTTTTAAGTAAAATGACCGTTTTGCCCTTATCTTTGCAAGTTTTACAAATTTTGAGATTTTTGATTCGTCTAACGAAACCTAAGCAATATTAGGCTCAAATTAAAGCTTATTAAATTCTAATTATTAATCTAGAGTCAAAATTATTTATTTAAATTGATTAGAACCTAAAATTGCTTAAAACACTCAAATTGCTTACTAATTCACCTAAGTCCTTAACCGTAAATTCTCTAAATTGCATGAATACCTTGCCTACACCTAAATAATACATGGAACACACAAAACCCTCTTCCATGAGGCTGTAATGCACGAAATAATTAAGCCATAATCATTAGAATTATTGCAAGATAATGCACTAAAACAAAATGCCAAAAAATTTCCTAAAACATGGCATAAAACATGCCTTAAACAAAGAAATGATTTTCCTTCCCTTTGTTCCCCATGAAAAATCCGAAAATTATGCCTCCTCCTCTTGTCATACATGAGCTTGAATTCCTCTATAAATATGCTTACTTGAGGAGCCTTGGAAGTCTCATAACTTACACAAATTCTAGTTTTGGGAGCACCAAAAGCTCTCATTTCCTCCTCCTCTTGGCTGATTTCTTTCTTCAAGTTTTCAAGAATATTTTGCTTCATTTCACTCAAGGAAACCAAGTTCTCTTCCTTTCTTTCAAATCAAATTAGGTAGGGAGGTGTTTCTAAGTTCATTTTATGCTAAGACAAGTTATGTTTCTAGCTCAAAAATGATGTTTTCATGAGCTTTCTTTTAAGTTTTCATTTTCAGTCTCTTCTTCCTTTCTTTTTAAACTATTTTGGCCATATGGCCTAGCTTATGATGAGACCATGGTTTGATGATGAGATTCTTGAGTGTTGGTTGCAAAGCTTTCACAAGTTAGATCTCTAAAACTTGAAGGTTTCACTAGTTTCCAAAGCTTCTAAAATTTCAGTTTTTCTTTCCTTATTTTCCTTTCATGGTTTCGGCCAAATGGCCTAGGAAGGAATGAAATGATGGCTTGATGATGAGGACCTTGAATATGGGTTGTAAATCCATCACAAGTTAGGCCTCTAAAGCTTGAACATTCCATTTAATGCAAAACTTTAAAGAATAATGTTTTTATCTTGAGGTTTGAATATGAAATATGTATTTTTACTTTGTCTTGCTAAGATACATATATTGGGTTGAAAACATAATTCTCTTAAAGTCTTGAAGGAGCTCTAGTAAAGAGATCAAGTGAACTTGCATCCACATTTAAGTTTATGCCTTGCACAGCCATATTTATTTTATGTCATAACTAAATTCTCAAGAATAAATAAATGAACTTGCATATCATGTTTAAATTTCAAGCTTGCATTTCATGTTTAAATTTCAAGTTGTCACTTAATCTCTAAAGATAATAAAGAAGTTGCATTTCATGTTTATTTTATGCTCTCACTTTATTTTATAATGGCTAAAAGAATCAATGCATGGCATGTTTATTTTATGTCATCACCTAAAAATCCTAGAGCTCAAAGACTTGCCTATGAATCATAAGCGAAGAAATGAGATAATTGGAGTTAAAGAATTTATTCTTTAAGAAGTCTTGAGAATTGGAGCTTAAAAAATGTAATTCTCTTCTCCTCACCGTCCTATGCGGACTACTGCGCTTGGGTTATTAAGATTCTCTTCTCCCTCTCCTGGTTCCTATGCGGATTCGCGTCGTTTCTTGCATCATGTTTATATTACAAGTTCTTGCATCATGTTTAATTTTCAAGTTATCACCTTAAATCTTAAAGATAAAGAAATGGAATTGCATATCATGTTTATAATTCCAAGCTATCACCTTATAAAGATAAGATTAAAATAAGGTTGCATAGCATGGTAATAATTCAAAGATGTCACCTAAATCTCTAAAGCTCAAGACTTGCTCCTTTTATCTTAAGTGAAAGATTTAATTATGAACATTCTTTCAAGTTATAAATCGGTCCCATGGTTAAGTTAGGCTTAAAGTCCTATGACTTCTTTCAAGTTTAACAAAAAGAATTAGTTCTAAAAGAGTTTTAAAACTTTGTAAGAATTTTATGGGAAGCTAGTAATTTATGTGTACCTAAAATATGATTTGATGCTTATTAAGAATTTGGTGTCATTGATTGATTCCCTGGTTTGTATGTTATAGTTGTTGTTGCAAACAATGAAAACTTATGCATGAAATAAAGACATATTTATTCCTGGAAGAAAGTGTATTCCTGTAAGAGTGCAATTTGGAAAGATTTTGGCTAAGGAAAGATTTGGTATTTAAGCGTGTCCATTGTGACCCACCTCTCTTTTCTGGGAATCTCCAGATGCATGATTACAGTTGGTATATATTATTTCGGCATAAGACTATAAATGAGAAAATATTATGATGATTATGAATGAAGAATTGTATTATGATATAACATGCAAAGACTTAAAGGTGACTCAAAAAATATAAGGAAATGATCCTTTGGACAATCAAACTATAGGCGGTGAAAAGGTGATTCTTGCCCCCTACTGTTTCTCAAAAGGGTAGAGACGGAATTTTACTTATCAAAAGGGATAAGTATATCCTGGTGACGACTAGCAAGGTATGAGCTCATAACCTAGATTACTCCCAAAAGGGTGGAGTATAGGGTGGCCCAGGAAAATGATGATGAAGGTAACTTTAAGTCACCTAAGAAACTAAGTAAATGCATTATGTGAATATGATGTTCTGCTATGCATAGTATTTATGAGATGATGATGAGAAATATGATGTTCTGCTATGCATATAGTATTATGAAATGATGATGAGGAATATGATGTGATTTTATGCATAACTATGTTATTATATATGAAAGGAAAAGTTCATTATAAACATGACATGCTAAGTTTATGATACATTATAAGACGCATGATTAAAAGGGACGAACCTCGGTAAAGTATATTTTCGAACTTAATAAATCAATCTTAGCATGCTCACTATTTCATAATAACCCAGAGGTTCCTGGGGACGATGATGATGACACATTGCATCATGAGGTGAGTACTACTGAGATTCTTTTTAAGTTTCTCACTCCCTCTATTTTTCTTTCCATCTCGTCTTAGAAACGGAAGGAAGCGTTCGTGAATCACATTGAGGCTCTCACGGATACTGAACTTGAATCCTGCTAGTTTCACTCGTATATTCAGATATCTATCCCTATCCCTTGAGTGTTATTACTAGGTGCCATTAATGGATGTCCTTCCATCCATATATTATTTATATTTTATTAGATTGCCTACACTTAGTCTTATTCTGTTGGTAGGCAAAATATCTATATGATATGTAATTATGGATGTAAATAGATGGAGCCAATATATTATGATGTGATGTTTGTAAATTCCTATGTGTCTTTTAAATTTTGCTAAATCATTCACGTTAAGCGGCTCACGTTTTCAATTATGTTTTTAAAAAAAAAAATGGCTCGTAATTTCACTAAGTATTTTCAAAGCATGATTAAGGAATGAAGCAAAGAGTAAAGTCTAGTAATTAATAGATCCTCCTAGGTGTATTTGGTTAATTATTAGGTGTTACAATTTGGTATCAAGGGTTGGTTCTCAAGAGCCTGAATTGGGACTGGCTATGCTAAAGCATAATACGTTAGTAATGTCATGTGTAGATGTTTATCATTAGGATGAGCTTGAGGATTAGAAATACGTGACTGTATGTTGAAAGTGCCATGGTAACTTGCTCACTTTGCATGGAATATTGGGCCTAATCACCTCAGTGTTGCTGTTTTGTGTGTATAGGGACCAATGGCACGACGACAACAGACTAGGAACGCACAGGATAACCAATAATGAGACCGCTGAAGCACTTCGCGACGTAGCAAGGACCATGAGAATGATGATGGAACGGATGGATCAGAATCGTCAAGCTAATATAAACCAAGGACATGAAATTCCAAACATGCTCGTTTTGGGGAATTTGGCAAAATGCACCCGTTTTCAAGGGGACCCTAAATCCTAATGTAGCAGATGAATGGATTCGGAATATGAGAAGGTCTTTGCTAGTCCCATGCTCAGAGGAGCGAAGGTTACTTTTGCCACCCATATGCTCGAGGTGATGCGGCTTTCTGGTGGGCAGGTGCTCGAAGACTCTTGGCGCCGACGTGGACATTGATTGGGAGTTATTTAAATTTTTATGAGAAGTATTTCAGAGTCAGTCAAAAATGCCAAGGACATTGAGTTCATGCAGCTTGTGCAAGGAAACATGAATGTAGCCCAATACAACTTGCAAGATTTGAGGAACTCATTAAGTTCTCAAGGATGTATCAGGGTAACCCCGATGAGTATTGGAAATGCATCAAATACGAGTCAGGGTTAAAGGCGAGCTTAATGTGGAGGTTGCGCATTTGGAGATTAGGGATTTCTCTACCCTAGTTAACAAATGCCGCATCATTGAAGAAGGCAGAAGTTGAGCACCTCAAGGTCGGATAATATCACCAAGAAGCTGACACCTTAAGGTCAGCGATTCAAGAGGTAATCGACCATTCCCACCTCAATTGAGACCCAAGGTCCACAAAGGAACTTTCAACAAGGAAGGCCGAACAACAACAACAACCGCTATAAAGGCAATCGCTACAAAAACAACCCCAACAACAATCACAACAACAACAATAACAACAACAAGGAAAGCACCACAAAGGGGTCCAAGGCACCTCCACGACCCCCACCATCCATGGACTCCAAGTGCGGCAAGAATCATGGGAGCATGCCCATAAGCCGGAACAAATGTATGCTCTGATGTGAAGGGGCCACTACTCTCAAAATGCACGAGAGGAACCCGCCAACCCCCATCCCAAGCCGCAATATCAAGGAAGGGTTTTTACCGTTAATGCTGAAGAAACGACGAAGTCAAGGAATCTCGTGGAAGGTAAGTGTAACATGTATGGAAAAGACTTAATTGTACTATATGATTCTGGTGCTTCCCATTCTTTTATCTCCCACTCATGTGTTAAAAACCTTAACTTACATGTGACTGAACTTCCTTTTGACCTTATTGTTTCTACCTTCCTGGAAAACCCGTTAGGACTTGTAAATGTTGTTTAGATTGCAATTTTGTTATAGGGAATAGATCCTTTGTTTTAGATCTTATTTGCTTACCCATGCAAGGTTTAGATGTGATTCTTGGCATGGATTGGCTTGAAGCCAACCGTGTCCTGTTAAACCTTATGAGAAAACCATCACTTTTCTTCCTGTTCCTATTGAACCTAAGAAACCCATAAGTCTATACATAATTGCTTGGAAGTAGGGTGTAAGGGTGAGAATAAAGGTTATATTTTCCTAGCTGCTAGTGATGTAGACTTTGAGCAAAGTATCGATGAGATACCAATAGTAAGGAATTATCCCGAAGTATTTCCAGGATGATACAGAGTTTCCTCCTAAGAGAGATAGAGTTTTCCATAGAATTGCTTCGGATAGGTCCCATATCCATAGCCCCATCAGGATGTCCCCATTAGAGTTGACGAGTTAAAAGCTCAATTGGAAGATTTATTGGAGAAAAAGTTTGTTAGGCCTAGTGCATCACCTTGGGAAGCCCCTGTGTTGTTTGTGAAGAAAAGGATGGGAGTATGAGGATGTGTGTTGACTATAGGCAATTGAATAAAGTGACGTGAAGAACAAATACCCTTTGCCTAGGATAGATGACTTGATGGACCAGCTTAAAGGCACAACGTGTTTTCTAAGATTGATTTGAGGTCAGGTTACCACCAGGATTAGGGTGAGAGATGAAGATATACCGAAAACGGCCTTTCGACCCGATCAAGCCATTTTGAGTTTAGTAATGTCCTTTGGATTAACCAATGCTCCGGCAATTTTTATGGATTACATGAATAGGATCTTTAGACCTATTTAGATCAGTTTGTGGTTGTCTTTATAGATGACATTCTCATCTACTCTAAGACCCACGAGGAGCATGAGCCACACTAACCATAGTCCTGGAAATCCTGAAGGAAAAGAAACTATATGCCAAGCTTTCTAAGTGTGAATTCTGGTTAGATGAGGTGAAATTTTTAGGGCATGTAGTATCTAAGAAAGGAATTCCTGTAGATCCTAGTAAGGTGGAAACGGTTGTAAACTGGAAAGACCAACCACGGTACTGAAGTAAGGAGCTTCTTAGGTTTAGCTGGTTATTACCGTAGGTTTATCAAGGGATTTTCAGGATTTCCTTCCTTTGACTAAGCTAACTAGGAAAAACACCTCTTTTTCATGGACCCGAGAGTGTGAAAAGAGCTTTCAGAGCTGAAACACAAGCTAACCTCAACCCCTGTTTTAGTGTTCCCGACCCAATGTGCCTTCGAAGTGTCCTGTGATGCTTGAAGGAAGGGTTTGGGTTGTGTCCTTGATAGGATAGGCAAGTGGTGGCCTATGCATCGAGGCAACTCAAGCCACATGAGGCAATTACCCCACCATGACCTTGAGTTAGCCGCTTTCGTGTTTGCTCTAAAGATTTGGAGACACCATTTATACGGAGTGAGGTTTGAGGTGTTTTCTGATCACAAGAGTTTGAAATATCTCTTTGATCAAAAAGAGCTAAACATGAGGCAAAGAAGGTGGATGGAGTTTTTAAAAGATTATGATTTTAGGTTAAACTATCATCCAGGTAAAGCTAATGTTGTAGCTGACGCCCTAAGTAGGAAATCCTTACAAGTGTCCCGTTTGATGGTGAAAGAGATTGAGTTAATTGAGCAATTTAGAGACCTCAACCTAGGAATGACCTTGACCACTAAGGGCATAAGAGCTTGTCACATTAGTGTGACGAGTGAATTCAAGGAAAGAATTGCTCAAGCCCAAAGGGAAGATACGGAATTTCAAGAGACCTTAGAAGCGGTAGAGCTGAAAGTTGAAAGGTTTTACCCAAGGGAATGATAGTTTGTGGAGGTTTGAAGGTCGTATATGTGTACCTGCTAGTGGTGACCTTCGAAAGGATATTTTGGAGGAAGCCTATAAGAGCCATTACCCTTCATCCTGGTGCCACCAAGATGTATCAAGATTTGAGGAAGATGTTCTGGTGGCCTGGATTGAAAAAGGATGTGTGCACATGGGTGAATAAATGCTTGGTATGTCAAAAGGTGAAGATTGAGCACCAAAGACCCTCTGGAATGTTGCAACCCCTATCAATCCCCGAATGGAAGTAGGATAGTATCTCCATGGATTTTGTAACTGGACTATGAGGACCCAAGCGAATCATGACGCCATTTGGGTAATAGTGGATCGGTTGACTAAGTCAGCCCACTTTTTACCTATTAAGGTGACTTATTCCTTAGATAGGTTAGCACAATTATATATTAAGAAGATAGTAAGGTTACACGAGTACGTCGACGATAATCGGATCGAGATCCGCGATTCACATCACGTTTGGGGAGCCTTTCAGAAGGCGTTTGGTTAAAGCTGTGTTTGAGCACGGCTTATCACCCCAACGGACGGTCAATCTGAAAGAACTATCCAAACTTTGGAGGACATGTTGAGGGCATGTGTTTTAGATCAAAGAGAGAGTTGGGATAAGTACCTGCCACTGATTGAATTTGCATATAACAACAGTTATCATGCAAGTATCGGTATGGCACCATACGAGGCCCTCTATGGACGGAAGTGTCAATCACCTCTATGTTGGTATGAGCCCAGAAAGCAAAGTCTACTTGGACGGATATTGTGAGGGAAACGACGGAACAAATCAAGAAGATTGGGATAAGATTCTTACTCAAAGTCGCAGAAAAACTATGCGGACAACGGCGAAAACGCTAGATTTTCAAGAAGGGGACCATGTGTTCCTAAGAATCACCCACCAGGCATAGGCCGAGCAATAAAAGTAAAGAAATTGAGCCCCAGATTTCTTGGTCCGTTTGAAATCCTTAGCAAAATAGGTCTGTAGCCTCCGTATAGCCCACCCGGAGTTCTGTCCAACCTTCATGATGTTTTCCATGTCTCCATTAAGGAAATATCATTCTGACCCAGTCATGTAGAGCCAGAACATGTACAATCAAGAGATGACCTAACGTTTAACTTACCACCCACGAGAATCGTTGCCGAAGGAGTTAAGCGGTTAAGGAAAGGCTCTCCCAGTGTCAAAGTAGCATGGGGACGGATGAAACCGAAGAAGTTACATGGGAGCTGGAATAGATATGCAAGCACGTATCCAAGCTGTTCTCAGGTAACAAATTTCGAGGGCGAAATTCTTTTTAAAGAGGGGAGTAATGTAACGCCCCAATTTTTACTGTAATTTTTACTGTCATTAGGAATTCCGAATTCCGTAGGTAAATATTATATAAAATTTGAGACCAAACAATCCTTAATAAAGGAATATAACGTTAGAAGAGAAGTTAGGAGCAATTCATGCAGTATTGCAAACCCCAATTTTACTGTACGTGTAAAATGACCAAAATGCCCTGAGGTTATTTTACTGGGAAATGAGTGATGGGCCCACCCATCCTCAAGGGGATGTTTTGATGTTAATAAGGGATTGTTTGTGTTATGTGTGTTAATAGAGGAGAAGAATCCTAATTTTGAGCTTTGACGCACGAAATGACCAAAACGCCCTTAAGCTTTTAACTTCAATTTGCATCCAGGACTGAGCCAAAACCTCACTAAAATGTGTTAAAAGGTGTTTTTAAGCCATGATTAACCATTGGTTAAGCTCGAGTGGTCTCGGCAATTTTTAAGTAAAATGACCGTTGCCCCTATCTTTGTGCAGTTTTACAAATTTTGAGATTTTGATTCGTCTAACGAAACCTAAGCAATATTAGGCTCAAATTAAAGCTTATTAAATTCTAATTATTAATCTAGAGTCAAAATTATTTATTTAAATTGATTAGAACCTAAAATTGCTTTAAAACACTCAAATTGCTTACTAATTCACCTAAGTCCTTAACCGTAAATTCTTAATTGCATGAATACCTTGCCTACACCTAAATAATACATGGAACACACAAAACCCTCTTCCATGAGGCTGTAATGCACGAATAATTAAGCCATAATCATTAGAATTATTGCAAGATAATGCACTAAAACAAAATGCCAAAAAATTTCCTAAAACATGGCATAAAACATGCCTTAAACAAAGAAATGATTTTCCTCCCTTTGTTCCCCATGAAAAATCCGAAAATTATGCCTCCTTCCTCTTGTCATACATGAGCTTGAATTCCTCTATAAATATGCTTACTTGAGGAGCCTTGGAAGTCTTGCTCATAACTTACACAAATTCTAGTTTTGGGAGCACCAAAAGCTCTCATTTCCTCCTCCTCTTGGCTGATTTCTTTCTTCAAGTTTTCAAGAATATTTTGCTTCATTTCACTCAAGGAAACCAAGTTCTCTTCCTTTCTTTCAAATCAAATTAGGTAGGGAGGTGTTTCTAAGTTCATTTTATGCTAAGACAAGTTATGTTTCTAGCTCAAAAATGATGTTTTCATGAGCTTTCTTTTAAGTTTTCATTTTCAGTCTCTTCTTCCTTTCTTTTTAAAGTATTTTGGCCATATGGCCTAGCTTATGATGAGACCATGGTTTGATGATGAGATTCTTGAGTGTTGGTTGCAAAGCTTTCACAAGTTAGATCTCTAAAACTTGAAGGTTTCACTAGTTTCCAAAGCTTCTAAAATTTCAGTTTTTCTTTCCTTATTTTCCTTTCATGGTTTCGGCCAAATGGCCTAGGAAGGAATGAAATGATGGCTTGATGATGAGGACCTTGAATATGGGTTGTAAATCCATCACAAGTTAGGCCTCTAAAGCTTGAACATTCCATTTAATGCAAAACTTTAAAGAATAATGTTTTTATCTTGAGGTTTGAATATGAAATATGTATTTTTACTTTGTCTTGCTAAGATACATATATTGGGTTGAAAACATAATTCTCTTAAAGTCTTGAAGGAGCTAGTAAAGAGATCAAGTGAACTTGCATCCACGTTTAAGTTTATGCCTTGCAGCCATATTTATTTTATGTCATAACTAAATTCTAAGAATAAATAAATGAACTTGCATATCTCATGTTTAAATTTCAAGCTTGCATTTCATGTTTAAATTTCAAGTTGTCACTTAATCTCTAAAGATAATAAAGAAGTTGCATTTCATGTTTATTTTATGCTCTCACTTTATTTTATAATGGCTAAAAGAATCAATGCATGGCATGTTTATTTTATGTCATCACTTAAAAATCCTAGAGCTCAAAGACTTGCCTATGAATCATAAGCGAAGAAATGAGATAATTGGAGTTAAAGAATTTATTCTTTAAGAAGTCTAAGAATTGGAGCTTAAAAAAAAATGTAATTCTCTTCTCCTCATTCCTATGCGGACTCCTGCGCTTTTTGCTTAAGATCTTCTCCTCTCCTGTCCTATGCGGATTACGCCGCTAGTTTCTTGCATCATGTTTATATTACAAGTTCTTGCATCATGTTTAATTTTCAAGTTATCACCTTAAATCTTAAAGATAAAGAAATGGAATTGCATATCATGTTTATAATTCCAAGCTATCACCTTATAAAGATAAGATTAAAATAAGGTTGCATAGCATGGTAATAATTCAAAGATGTCACCTAAATCTCTAAAGCTCAAGACTTGCTCCTTTTATCTTAAGTGAAAGATTTAATTATGAATATTCTTTCAAGTTATAAATCGGTCCCATGGTTAAGTTAGGCTTAAAGTCCTATGACTTCTTTCAAGTTTAACAAAAAGAATTAGTTCTAAAAGAGTTTTAAAACTTTGTAAGAATTTTATGGGAAGCTAGTAATTTATGTGTACCTAAAATATGATTTGATGGTTATTAAGAATTTGGTGTCATTGATTGATTCCCTGGTTTGTATGTTATAGTTGCTGTTGCAAACAATGAAAACTTATGCATGAAATAAAGACATATTCTATTCCTGGAAGAAAGTGTATTACTTAAGAGTGCAATTTGGAAAGATTCTGGCTAAGGAAAGATTTGGTATTTAAGCGTGTCCATTGTGACCCACCTCTCTTTTTTGGAATCTCCAGATGCATGATTAAGTTGGTATATATTATTTCGGCATAAGACTATAAATGAGAAAATGTTATGATGATTATGAATGAAGAATTGTATTATGATATAACATGCAAAGACTTAAAGGTGACTCAAAAAATATAAGGAAATGATCCTTTGGACCCGTCAAACTATAGGCGGTGAAAAGGTGATTCTTGCCCCTAGTCTGTTCTCTCAAAAGGGTAGAGGCGGAATTTTTACTTATCAAAAGAGATAAGTATGTGCTGGTGACGACTAGCAAGGTATGAGCTCATAACCTAGATTACTCCCAAAAGGGTGGAGTATAGGGTGGCCCAGGAAAATGATGATGAAGGTAACTTTAAGTCACCTAAGAAACTAAGTAAATGCATTATGTGAATATGATGTTCTGCTATGCATAGTATTTATGAGATGATGATGAGAAATATGATGTTCTTGCTATGCATAGTATTATGAAATGATGATGAGGAATATGATGTGATTTTATGCATAACTATGTTATTATATATGAAAGGAAAAGTTCATTATAAACATGACATGCTAAGTTTATGATGCATTATAAGACGCATGATTAAAACGACGAACCTCGGTAAAGTATATTTTTGAACTTAATAAATCAATCTTAGCATGCTCACTATTTCATAATAACCCAGAGGTTCCTGGGGACGATGATGATGACACACTGCATCATGAGGTGAGTACCCTACTGAGATTCTTTTATAAATTTCCACTCCCTCTATTTTTCTTTCCATCTCGTCTTCAAAAACGAAGGAAGCGTTCGTGAATCACATTGAGGCTGTCGGGTAGTGAACTTGAATCCTGCTAGTTTCACTCGTATATTTCAGATATATCCCTATCCCTGGAGTGTTATTACTAGGTGCCATTAATGGATGTCCTTCCATCCATATATTATTTATGTTTTATTAGATTGCCTACACTTAGTCTTATTCTGTTGGTAGGCAAAATATCTATATGATATGTAATTATGGATGCCTATGATGGAGCCAATATATTATGATGTGATGTTTGTAAATTCCTATGTGTCTTTTAAATTTTGCTAAATCATTCACGTTAAGCGCGGCTCACGTTTTCAATTATGTTTTAAAAAAAATGGCTCGTAATTCACTAAGTATTTTCAAAGCATGATTAAGGAATTGAAGCAAAGAGTAAAGTCTAGTAATTAATCAGATCCTCCTAGGTGTATTGGGTTAATTATTAGGGTGTTACAATTTGAGCAAGGAACCAATGGTTTGTGGAGATTTGAAGGGCGGATCTATGTCCAAGCAAGATGGTGACCTTCAAGAGAGCATCTTGGAGGAGGCTCATAAAAGCCACTTCACCATCCATCCTGGTGCCACCAAGATGTATCAGGATTTAAAGAAGATGTTCTGGTGGCCAGGATTGAAGAAGGACGTAGTTGCCTGGGTTAGTAAGTGCTAGTCTCAAAAAGTGAAGATTGAGCACCAAAAACCTTCAGAATGTTGCAACCTTTGCCTATCCCCGAATGGAAGTGGAATAGCATATCCATAGATTTTGTGATCGGCCTACCTAGAACCCAAGCCGGCCATGACGCTATTTAGGTAATAGTGGACAAGTTAACCAAGTCGGCCCATTTCCTACCCATCAAGATAACCTTTTCCCTAGATAAGTTAGCTCAGTTGTACATCCAAGAGATAGTGAGACTACATGGAGTTCCATCAATGATAATCTTGAGATGAGATTTGCAAGTTTGCGTCGCATTTTTAGGGAGCCTTTCAAAAGGCGTTTGGTCTGTGTTTAAGCACGGCTTATCATCCTCAAACAGATGGACAATACAGAAAGAACTATCCAAACATTGGAAGATATGTTGAGGGCATGTGTTTTGGATAGAAAAGGGAGTTGGGATAAGTACCTGCCGCTGTCGAACTCGCATATAACAACGGTCTGGAGCGAGCATCATATGACAGTACGAAGCCTTGTATGGAAGGAAGTGCTAGTCGCCTTTGTGTTGGCATGATCCCGAAGAACAAAGCGTTTTAGGAAATCATGAGGGAAACCACGGAGCAAATAAGAAAGATCAAGGATAGAATCTTGTGCTGAAGCGACAAAGAGCTATGGACAAGCGGCGAAAGCCGTTGGACTTCCAAGAAGGCGAGCATGATTTCTTAGAATTACCCTCACTGCAGGCATAGGTAGAGCCATGCGAGTCAGAAGTTAAGTCCAGAATTTCTCAATCCTTTGAAATCCTTAGAAGAGCGGGACGATAGCTTACAAAATAGCCCTACCTCTTCCTCTCAAATCTTCATGACGTCTTCACGTCTCCAGCTAAGAAAATACCAATCCGACCTAGCCATCTGTTATAACTAGAGCATATGCGTAAGGGAGGACCTCATTTCAATTGCCGCCAACGAGGATCATGGACCGTGGTGTCAAGCAGCTGAGGAACAAGTCCGTTCCTTTGGTGAAAGTGGCATGGAGACGCGACAAGACGAAGGAGTATACGTTGAAGCTGGAATTAGGAAATGTGACGAAGTATCCTGAGCTTTTCTAAGGTAACAAATTTCAAGGGCGAAATTCTTTTTAAGGAGGGTAATGTCCTACAGGAATTTATCTTTGAGCACAAATGACCAAAATGCCCTGAGGTCATTTTACCCGAATTTGAGGAATTCAACAGGTGGTCCTCGAATGGGTCAACTCAATGTTTAAAGGGGATTATATGTTATATTTGATATTCGAGGTGAAAATCTCTTTTTAAACTTTCAACTAAAATGACTAAAATACCCTTAAGGTTTTACGTGGGTAAAGGTGTCGTTTGAGCCCAGAAATTTTCAGAAAGTTGGAATGATGTTTATGAGTGGTATTTGATGTTTAGTAAGCAGGGTGGTCTCGAGCACGGTTAGTGCAAATTACGATTTTGTAAAATACTATCCAGTGAGCCTAATGACGTAATTAAGCAAACATAAGCAATATTAGGCTCTAATCGAAGATTAATTTATTTCGATAATTAATCTAGAGTCAAAATAATTTATTAAGGTTAATTAGAACCTAAGATCGCTTGATTAAACTCTAATTACATTCTTTAATTCAAGATTCCTAGTCATGGAATCTTGAATAGTATTTTTCTCTCCAATTCCTTAAATTAAGGAATTGTGCCCATACCTCATTTGACCAAAAGAATTATTTTAAATTGTTAATCTAGCAAGATTACTCTCCTAATTAAGTCTTGACAACCTTAATTAGTCATTACCTCACCTAAACATTTCTTACAAACTCCTAACCAAAACCTTAATCAAAGAAACACCTAAACACATCACTAAATCACAATTACTTGAACAAATTATTCTCCCCTTGGCTGCACAAGAAGTGTGGCCGAACATCCTTCCCACAATTCGATCACATGTTGATTTTTCTTCACTCCAAAGACCATGCTTTGGACCATACTTGAAGCCATACCTCACCATGCTTTGCCCATGCCTATGCCCATGCCAATCAAGAGATATTTCTCTCTCCTTGCCCTCAAGGTCGTCGGCCTTCCTTCCTTTGTGCAGCCTACATGTTGCAAAATTTCTATAAATGCCAAGCCTTGAAGAACCTTGTTACACTTTAGATCATTTGCTAAGTTTGGCTTTCTTGCATTTTATCTCATTTTCTCTCAAATTTCTCTTCATCTTGCTCTTCTTTTTCCTTCCGCAAAGAAACATTTACACCACCACAAATCACCACAAACAACCTTGAACCACCACTCCCTCACCTCAAACCACCTTAAACACTTAACCTTTCCATTCCCAAGCTTACTAACTCAAGGAAAAATCATCTTCCTTGAGCTTCCTCCTTGGCCGAACACACATCCTCCTCCAAGAGAAGATTTTGTCTTCTCATTTCTTCAAGGATCAAGCTTTCTTTCATCATTTTCAAAGACTTCTTTAGGTAGGGGTTTTGTTTCAAAGTTTTTACTTGTTTTCTTCAATAAAAGTTCTAGTTTTCTCTTGGTTCAAAACTGTTTTTCTTCTTTTTCCTTTTCGGCCATGAGGCCTTTTTATGAGAAAAACTTTAGCTTGATGATGAGGTTTCAAGATAATGGTCTTGTGATGCCATGTGAGAAACCTCTAAACTTGAAAAACTTGGTCTTGGACCATACACGCTCTTGGTTTCTTTCCTTTTTCTTGCTTAAGTTTTCGATTTTCTTCCTTTTCCTCTTGAGTGATTTCCGTTTCCTTTTCCTTTAGTTGAACAAAGTTTGCTAAAAATGTTACGTAGATCACAAAAGTTTTGCGAAGAAAATTAATCATATGTTTTGAAAGAACTCTAAGCTTACCCTTGCCAACCTTAAAGTTGATCGGCCATTCTAAGAGTTTTACTCTAGATTGAAGCCCATGAGCAATAAAATAAAGAATATGACTTAGTTCTTTGTATGTTTGTTTAGACAAAGTGTTGAGCTTTGTGTCCATTTTCTTGAGCTTGATGATGAAGTTCAAAACCAAAGGCTTCTTTGAACACTTGGTGCTAAGAACTCTAAAGTTCACTTTATGTTGTTAAGATACATATTGGGTTAAGGTTATAATATTCCCTAAAGTCTTGTAAGAGCTCTAGTTAAGATAAAATGAGTTGCATTCATGTTTATGTTTATATCTTGCATAGCATCTTTATTTTGATGCCATCACTAAGCTCTCAAGAATAACTAAATGAACTTGCATTATCATATTTAAGTTTCCAAGCTTGTATTTCATGTTTATATTTCAAGTCATCACTTAATCTTTAAAGATAATAATGAGGTTGCATCTCATATTTATTTTATGCTCTCACTTTATTTTATAATGAAGAGTAAAACAAGTGCATAACATGTTTAAGTTTATGACATCACTTAAATATCCTAGAGCTCAAAGACTTGCCCAAGTATCTTACATAAATTTCTAGAAAATGGAGGCATTTCAAGAATGCCATTTCGGCCTTGTGATGATGATGGTGGACTTGAGATAGGTTTATCTAATCATAAGTGCCCATAGTCTAAGTCTTGGAATTTTTCTAAGCTTAGGTGTATTTAAAGAACCTTATGAACAAAGTTTGATGTTTTAAATCTATTCCTTGAGCCAAATAATTTACCTACTGACCTTACCCTTTTTTTAATGATTTTAATGAGAGGAATTAGTTTCTAAAAGAGTTTTGAGTTCCTAAAATGATTCCAAGAGAAGCTAGCAACTTATATGCATTTAAATCATGAGATTATGTGATTATATGATGCTTACATTTTGCCTCCTTGTGCAATTGGCCACTGTATAAATTCTGTTTTATAGTGTTAAAATGTGTAAAATTATGTTTGAGTGAAGGAACGATTTAGGAAGTTAGGAAAGAACAAGTGATTAGTAAGGACTTAAAATGTGAATTCTAGAACACTTAGATGCGCAAATTGTACATTCTATTCCAGCATAATTGGATTTAAGAAAAATGGTTTATAATTAGTGGATATGTGTAGGAATCCCTCATAATTGATTTAGGAGTTGATTATAGAGCCTTAGGCGAAGACAGAACTTAGAAAGGGTTAAAGGAAATTCTAGGACCCTTAAGCATATGACAAAATTCTGCCAAAAGTAATGAAGTGTTGTTTGGTTATGCTAGTAAGCATGAACATTAGATGAAATTATAGGTAATGATCCCTTAGGTGTAATAAAGATCCATAATGAAAGTTAGAATCATTAGAACATAAGTTTAACCCTAAGGGCCAAAGCATAAGACACCATGAGATAGGAGGTGTAATGTGAAAATGAGACCGAGTGAGTATACTCGTGATGATGAATATGTTAATATCATGAACATGAGGCTATATATGTATTTGTGACATGTTGTAATGATGTGGTATGCTTAAGATGCATGGAATGCGAAATATGAATGAGTTAGGAGGGTATGCTCCTGAATGAAGAGATTGATTTGAAAATTTCATGAGAACAACATGTGTGATTTGAGTTATGTGGCATGACTCAAATTTGAGGAAATTAGAAGTATTATCGTTATCCTGCAAATTTCCGTCAAATTTGAGGGACTTGAGAAAGTTTTGAAAAGAAAGATTTTTATATGTGACATGCCGAGACGCATTTCTCCTGCTAAGTGAGAGAAGGAAACCCATAGGGGGTATGGTCGTTGAGCCATATCGAAGCGGACAATGTCACTTGGTCTTAACCAATGATGCGTTTCGAGCGAGACGTACTTCTCCTGGAGTGGAAAGATAATTCCGTGAAAGCATCGACATTAGCCTGCAAAGCGGACAAAGTCACTGGTCTTAACCAGTTGATGCATTTCGAAAAAGGAGAAAGTCCCATGATGGGTGATTCCTTAGGTTCCTGCCGTACTCTAGGAGTCGGGGTTATTATTTTTATGATTATGATTCGCTTATCAAGAGGATAAGTAAGAACTAGTGACGACTAGTTAAGGTATGAGCTCATAGCCTAGTATCTGGGGTCATTACTATTTTTACATACCATGATGTCACAAGTTTGAGAAATGAGAAAAATGTGAAGTTTTTGCTTATGAAAGCGAGAAGTTGATTATGATAATGCACATGCCACCTATTTGAGAATTTGTTATTGATGAGATGCTTTATTTGTTTGCTGCATAAAGTATTTCCATGCATACATGTTCTACTATGCTGCATACATGCATTAAGATTTATCATAAAAGACACGGACCTTGGATAATTATCTTTTATGAAAACATCATAACGAACCTTCGCATGTATAACATTTTTATAATAAACCCAAGGTTCCTGGGGACATAAACAATGACACTAGGATAGGAGGATTTCCTCCTGAGATTCTTCAAGATTCTTACCCCTCTATCTTTTCCGTTACGTCTTCAGATTCCGATGGCATCGTTTGTGATTTTTGTTGATACTCCTGTATGGGAGGTGCACTACGATTCAATTAGTCAATCCTACTATTTCAAAGGTCGTTGTGCCGTGCGTATTTTTGCATACATGGGACGCTGTTTGCTTTTTCTAGTCTCCAGCTTCTGCTTTCAGCCCCGACCTCTCCCTACGGCAATGATTTGATCTTCGAGAGACGTGACCCCACAACGGCAGAGGGTCATCCCGTTCTTTGTCTTTCGGTGCAGGTACCAGAAGACGTTCCTCGCCTAAGGCATTCAGACGATCGTCAAAGGATTCCCACTCATCCTTTCTTGGAGGGTTCCCCTATAGTTCCATGGATACAGGATGGGCAACGAGGATATGGTCACACCGGAGGCTAGCTGGGCAGGAAGATGCGCCCACATGAGGAGGCCATGTCTCCACCTTCCGTTTGCATGCGCCCGAGGAGCTTGCACGGTTCATTGGGTATGTACCTTCGAGGAACAAGGAGCAGCGTATGAGAGTTCGAGGGAGGAGATAGCCATGGCTTGGGATGAATCTTTGGGGTTTTCCATGTATTTGCTGTTATGTTTCTTGTTTCTTACCTTGTATTTTACATTTCATCTCCTGGAAGCTCTCCACTTATATGGGTAAGACTTTATGCCTTTTTATGTTTCAATTGATGCATTAAACTATGATATCTAATGTTATGATGGTTGTTTCTATGGTTGAGGTGTTCTTACTTGCTTTATATTGCATGATTTATTTCTTGGCCTATGTTTCCCTTATGTTGCACGCGATGGCTCGCACCTTGTTTTACATATTCCATTTCAAAAAAAAAATTTACCCATTTTGCTAAGTTATTTTACAAACGAGATTTAAAGGGAAGTGATACCTAATAATTAATCTTAATACGTCCTAGGCGTGTGGATTAAATATTAGGGTGTGACACTCCTTTTGTGTGTAGATTCCAAATATCAACTTAGTTTTTGAAACAAACATTACCACCATAATAAACCCTCAAAAATAGTTCCTAAGTCACAAAGACTAAATTTACCCAAATTTTTCATAAGATACGTAAAAGTAACTCTTTAAGTATGGAACAAAGTTATGGAGTTAGGTTTTTAAACAAAATCTTTACCCACATAGAATGGTGAAGGCCGAAATTTGAAAAAGAGGAAATGATGAACTTTTCAAATTTTTAAAAGAAAGGAAGTGTTTTGAGCAAAATAACCAACTTTCAAGTATAAACATTCATCAAAACTGAAAGATTTTTTACAAAAGTTAAAAAATAAGGCAAGAAAACAAGTTTGAACAAAAACCCATACCCAAAAGAGGGTTTTTGTTGAAGATCAAGGCACAACAAGCTCCTTAAAGCCCAAGATCAAAAGAAAGAAGCAAAGGCTCCTCCTTTCTTTACCTTCACAATTCAGCCTAACAAGGATAAAAGAGGTTAGAGGGTTTTTCTTGAAAAACTAATGGTGGATTTGGGTTTGTTGGGTGGAAGAGGTATAGAAAAGTGTTTTTTTTTAGTGGAGATATGAAAGAGATGTGAGGTTGAAGATGGTGAAGGAAGGTCGTGGAGATGGATGAAAAGGTTGAGATGATATGAGATAGAGTGTTTGTGCGAAAAAAAAATATGAGAGTGTAAGAATGGGGAGGGAGGTGGCAGCCAACAAGAAGGGAGATGGGAGTAGTGATGTTTTTGTTTGTTTGTGGGAGTAGTTGGATTAGGTTATGGGTATTTTAGGGATTAGGTAAAAAGGTGGGGTAGCTTAGGTAGAAGTGTACTAATTAGGGCTAGTTTAGTAAAAGCAATTGTCAAAATAGGATTAACTTGGTCTAATAAAGATTAATTGAATTAATCATCATTGAAGGTGTCATTAATCATAATAAATTAATTTTTTATCTTTAATCGTATCACAAGCATGTAGTCACTAAAAGACAAGTGTAATGTTTGGTGACATCATGTCTCCTTATCTTTATGAAACTACACTCCAAATTAGTATTGTGGTTAGTGATAATTAGATAATTAATAAATCATTAGAAATTCAATCAATTAATCACACGTTATTTCCTTAATTAAGGTGATTAAGTCCAAATTAAGCCTAATTAGCACAATTAAAAAGTCTAATTTAATCCTTTGAGACCTAATTAGTCATGAAAGCACACACACACACCCTTAATTACCTTAGAAGGCTAAGATAATTAAGGAAAGCACAAATTGGTGTTTTATATTTCTCCAGTCCATAAAAAGAATTTCATCCTCAAAATTTGATACCTGAAAACAACTCTAGTGCTGAAAGCCTCATCTTAGGTTCTAACTCCTATGTAAGCTCCTCAACATTCCCCTCCTTATACCACCTTTACCAAAAGTACGATCTTGTTCCTTAGTTGTTTGACCCTACTATCTAGTGATGTGGGTTGGGGGTAAACTGAAGGTCAAGTCATCTTTTAATTGTATTGTTTTTTAATAGGACATGACTCGGTCAAAATGGTATTTATTCAATTAGGACACATGGAAGACATTGTGTAGGTTTGACAAATGTTAAGGTAATGCAATGCAATATGCAACTAATCCAACTCTATCAAGGATTAAAAAGGGACCTATGAACTTAGGACTCAGTTTCTCTACTATCATGACATGTGAGTTCATTTCTTTACTATCATGACATATGCTATTCCTATGGTAGGGTGACGTCAAGACTTTGGTAACCTGCACTCAAATACAACCTTTACCCAAAAGCCTTTTGCAAGGCTCCCCAAAATCATGACGTAAACCTAGGATCCGATCCGAGACTATTATCAAAGGCACTCTATGCAGTCATTATCTTTATCAACGTACAATCTCGCCAACCTCTCCAATGGATATGTGACTCTAATGGGTATGAAGTGGTCGAACTTTATCAGTTGGTCCATAATCACCCATATAGAGTCATGACCCATCTAGGGTCCTAGGTAAGCCAGTCGCAAATCCATGAAAATGTCCTCCCACTTCTAGATAGGAACGGGTAACGACCAACAACAAACGCGAGGCCAATGATGGTACGAGTAATGGCTACAACAAACGTGAGGGCCAATGATGGTCTATCGTAACCCTCTGGCACACTAGGCATCTATTCACCTAATCAACTACACTATTCTTCAGCCTTGGCCACCAAACATCTACTTCAAGTCATGGAACATCTTCGTCGCTCCTGGATGAATGGTGAAGTAGATTTTATGAGCCTCCTCTAGATATTCCTATGAAGGTCACCATTTTTTGGTACACAAATGCTCCCTTCAAACCTCCACAATCCATCAATTCTCAACTCAAAACCTTTCATCTTCTTTTCTTCTATACTTTTCACCAACGCCTTCTGTAACACCCCCAAGTATAACATCATCCTTAAGCCATGACATTAGACTTAAGAGTTTTTACTTATAAATTAGCAGAACTTTCTTAAATATCTATAGCAAGTTCGATAGATTTGTACCCTAACTAATTTGTAATTCTATTAAAATATATAACAAAGAAACAAAACATTTATTAAATACAAAGTCAAGTACAAGAGGAAGCTCTTCTATGAGCTTTAATACACATCTATCTCACTTAAACATTTATACAACATAAACTACTAGTGATCTTCAACCGTTGAGCTACATTGATACATGCATTTCCAGCACAACCAATGTTAGCTCCAAAACCCTTCAGAAAACTTCAATGTAATATGTTTTGAATGACAACAAAACCAATTTAAGGAAAATATTTTGAAAAATGAATGATGTCTACCTTGAGTTTCTTGAAGTAGCAAACAGGTTCTTTCATTGGCATAATGTAACATCCTCCCAAGTGCAACATCATCCTTAAGTCATGGCATTATGCTTAGGAGTTGTTACTTATAAATTAGTGGACCTTTCTTAATTATCTACAGCAAGATCGATTAAATTGTGAAGTAACTAATATTGATTCTATTAAAATGTATAACAAAGAAACACAAAATTTATTGAATACATAGCTAAATATAAGAGGAAGCTCTTCTAAGAGTATTAGTACAATACGTTCTCTATTTTATTTACATACATATAACTCCAACTAAGTACAATAAAGTAAAAATATCAACTACTAAACTACTATAGTCCAGGAGCTCTTCACGTAGCAGGTCCATTATCTCTGGATCAACTTGAAGACGACCGAGGAACACAAAAACACATAGGGGTGAGAATTATACAATTCTCATAAGGCAACTCCAGTTACACACTCATAATGTCATCGTCATCGCCTAAGCCACTTCGGTTTATTAAGAAAATATGATCATGCAATCCAGACTAAAGATTCATTTTAAAGTTATAAAATCATCATTCTGAAGTGGGTTTATTTTATTATTCAATCACTTAATATACACACATAATACTACTCCATATCATAGTATTGCATTCTAAAATATACGTGCCTTCAGTCATCGAAGGGGACTTTCTGTGCCCATTAAAGGGTGTTCTTGCCCATTAAAGGAGACTTTTCCGTCCATAAAAGGGGACTTTCTAGTGCCCATTAAATGGGACTTTTTGTTCCCATAAAAGAGGACTTTTTATCTACTTAACATATACATCATCATCAAGCTTATATAAGTATCCATTCACAATAAAATTTTCAATCAGGTCTCATAAACCAATCTTTTAAGTTACTAGCATGCATTCACATACATCATACTTGAACCAAATGTCACTACATTACCAAATCAAGGTTTGGGTTCATTTCCAGCAATTAGCAGATTTCACATCATTATAGTACAAATTTATTTGCACATCAAACAATCAATTCAAAGGCGATCAAAATTCTCTAAGACACTTCAATGTGTCCACAAGGTTCCATAAAAATTTCAGAGCACAAAGAGTTCTCTAACTATGTTAACAAAATTAGACAATTTTGTTGGTCAAAACCACTCAACCTCAACTCAAAACCCGAAATTCATAATTTTTAATCCTAGAAAATGATTGAATCAATTCAAAATAAAAATCATGGTTGAACTTCAAGATGTTTTTAACACTCTATAAAAATTTCAAAGGACAATTCAATCCTTTGCTATATTAAAAAAATTAGACAAATATGTAGCTTCAAGACCAGAAATTTAGGCAGCACCTATATAGCCTCGGTTCATGATTTTTTCCAGGTAGTAGGAGTCCAAAACAAGGCTCAAGAAAATTCAATTAACTAGCCTAGGATGCTAGCTTCAATATATTTTTTCTAGCTCATGAAAATACCCACAATTTCCTCAGAAAATTCATGAACAATCACTGCCAATAGGAAAACTGAAAATCTAGCAGCATAGACCAAAACCCCTTTTGACAAAAATGATTTCTAAAATCATCCAAACACACCACCAAAATTAATACATCAATATCAACATATTATCAACCAATATAATGAAAAATTTTGGACTAGGATCAATCAGAAATGTTCAGAATAAATTTGGAAAGAAAAGGCCAAAGAAACCCTACTTTTTGTGGCTCCTCAATTGCTCCAAGATTGATTCCCTTCACTCCAAAGCTCCCAAATCAAACCCAAACCCTCCCTAAATCAGTGAGGAAGTGGGGTATCAATGTGAAGATTGATGGAGAATTTAGATTTCAATCAGTTGGATTGATAGACCTTGATGAGTAGAATAAGTTTTATGAAGGGATATTAGTGTTTTAGTGACTTTGAGCTTAGGTTTTCGAAGCTTGAAGTTTGTTAATGGAGGTTTGAGAGGAAGAACAATGGAGAGCTGTGTTCCAAGGCCTCTTGGCCGAAAATGATGATGTTGGGGTGATAAGGTTGGTGGCTTTGTATTTATCTTGAGTTAGATGTCATAATTGTGTAGTCAAAGTATGTATTTCTTTCTTTTAAAAGAAAATAATGAGATGGATGGCTAGAATTTGTTTTATTGGTCAGAAGAATGAATCTTGTCCATCCACTTGGATCAAGATAAGTGGCTAACTTTAACTTAGGGAGCAAGTAGCTTTTTCAATGTAAACTGCAACAGAAATTCCATGAACAAGATGAGATATTGGCTCTAAATAAAATGTGTAATGCCCTAATTTCTGCTATTTGAGTACAAATGACCAAAATGCCCATGAGGTCATTTTTACCTGAAATTAAAGGATAGTTGCCGGCAGTCCTCGAATGGGTCAACTCAATGTTGGAAGGGGATTATATTCGTTATGTTTGATATCAGAGGTGAAAATCTCGTTTTCTAAACTTTCGACTCAAAATTACCAAAATACCCCTCCTGTGTTCTACGCGGGTAAAAGGTGCCGTTTGAGCCGGAACTCTTCCAGAAAGTTTGAAATGATGTTTTTGAGTGGTATTTGATATCTAGTTGGGCCTGGAGGTCCCGGGAGGTTTAGTGTAAAATTACCATTTTACCCCTGGAAGTGTACAGTGAGCTTAATGACGCAATTAAGCAAACCTAAGCAATATTAGGCTCTAATTGAAGATTAATTTATTTCGATAATTAATCTAGAGTCAAAATAATTTATTAAGGTTAATTAGAACCTTAGATTGCTTAGTTAAACTCTAATTGCATTCTTTAATTCAAGATTCCTAGTCATGGAATCTTGAATAATATTTTCTCTCCAATTCCTTAAATTAAGGAATTGTGCCATATCTCATTTGACTAAGAAAATAAATTTAATTTGTTAATCTAGTATGACCACTCCCTAATTAAGTCTTGACATCCTTAATTAGTCAATTACCTTACCTAAACACCTTACAAACTCCTAATCAAAACCTTAATCAAAGAAATACCTAAACACATCCTTAAACCACAATTACATGAACAAAATCCCTTCCCCTTGGCTGATATGGTGAAAATTCCCATCCCCAAATTGTGTCACATGTTGTTTTAATTCTCATTCAAAGAGCCATGCCTAGGCCATACTTTAAGCCATGTTTTGCCCATACCTCACCATGCCCCAACCATGCTTGCACCCATACCCATTCAAGAGATATTTTTCTCTCTTTTCCCCCTAAGCAACCAGCCACTCCTCCTTCCTCTAGGCCATCCATAAGCTCTCAATCTTCTATAAATACACTA
Source organism: Dalbergia oliveri (assembly GCA_030441495.1). Taxonomy (NCBI): domain Eukaryota; kingdom Viridiplantae; phylum Streptophyta; class Magnoliopsida; order Fabales; family Fabaceae; genus Dalbergia; species Dalbergia oliveri. Next base: position 44,778 of record JAMLFY010000154.1, read on the forward strand.
GCTTGAAAGCTCTTTGAATGTTTACACACTTGAGCAAACTTCAAGCTTTGTTCCCAAACTCAAAGAACCTCTTTTCCTCCTCCCTTGGCCGAGTTCTTCATCAGTTTCCAAGAAGAATTTCCTTCTCTTTTCCTTTCAAGAAAACAAAGCTTTCCTTCCTCTCTTCAAGACTTCTTAGGTAGGGGTTTATTTTTCAAGTTTTGTGTGCTTCCTTTAAGGAAGAGTTCTAGTGTTTCTCTTGGTTTTTCCAAGTTCTTCTTCTCTCCTTTTTTTCGGCCTAGAGCCTTTGTTGAGAAAAAAAAAAAACTTTGGCTTGATAATGAGGTTTCAAGACAATGGACTTGTGACCACGTGAGAAACCTCTAAAACTTGAAACAACTTGATCTTGGACCATACATGCTTGTGTTTCTTTCTTTCCTTGGTTTTATTTTTTGGTTCCTTTTTCTTTTCCCCTTGAATGATTTCGGTTTCCTTTTTCCTTTGTTTGAACAAAGTTTGCTAAAAATATTGTGTAGATCACAAAAGCTTTATTAAAGAAAAATTAATCACTTGATTTCAAAGAGCTCTAAGCTTACCCTTGCCAACCTTAAAGTTGGTCGGCCGTTCTAAGAGTTTACTCTAGATTGAAGCCCATGAGCAATAAAAAAAGAATATGAGTAGTTTTATTTATGATGTTTTGTTGAGTGTTGGTGTTTTCATCTTAATCCACACTCATGAGCTTAATGATGAAGTTCAAACTAAAGTCTTCTTTGAAGATTTGGTGCTAAGAACTCTAAAGCTCATCCCTCATTTGTTCAAGATACAAGTTGGGTTAGGCTAGTAATGTCCCTAAAAGTCTTGCAAAAGCTCTAGTAAAGATAAAACAATTTGCATTCATGTTTAAGTTTATGCCTTGCATAGCATGTTTATGTTGATGTCATCACTAAACTCTCAAGAACAACTAAGTGAACTTGCTTTGTCATGTTTATTTTCCCAAGCTTGCATTTCATGTTTACATTTCAAGTCATCACTTAAACTCAAAGATAATAATGAGGTTGCATCTCATATTCATTTTATTCACTCACTTTATTTTATAAAATAGTAAAATAAGTGCATTTCATGTTTAAGTTTATGTTATCACCTAAATACCCTAGAGCTCAAAGACTTGCCCTAAGTATCTTCAAAGGGAAACTTTAACCATAAAAAAAAAAATGGATGTGTTTTAGTATGATACAATGATGGTTTGATTTTGTAAATGTAAGGATGATTTTAGGAAAATGTTGAAAAAATGTTTTATGAGGTCTCAAGGTGTTTAAATAGCTTGGAATGTGTCAAAAATCATGTTTTCTCAAATTTCAAGGTTCTAGTATTCGATTACCAGCTTATGTAATCGATTACCGAGTGATTTTTCGAAGGATTTTTGGTTACTATCGATTACCATACAATGTAATCGATTACCAAGGCTGTTCTTCATGCCCAGAATCGTCCTCAAAACCATGTATTCGATTACCTATTTGTGTAATCGATTACTGAATGTTTTTATTTTTCCTAAACGATTTAACCCTAAGTAATTGATTACCATCCTATGTAATCGATTACCGTTATTTTGAACCCAGAATAAAATTTAGTCCCTGGAAATCAATTACAGGCACGTGTAATGATTCTCAAACACCCTTTTGCTTGTGAAATTATTCCAAGAGAAAGACTAGTAACTCGTATGCACTTATAACATGATTTTATGCGATTGTTCGTGATACATACTTTTGGTTTTCCATCTTGTTAGCCACTATGAATTCTGTTTCGAGGAGTTAGAATGCGTAAGATTATGTTTGAGAGAAGTGAGAACGATTTTGACGGTTGGGAAGGACTGAGTAAATAGAAAGGTTCAAGAACTAAAATCTTAACACCCTTAGACATGAGAATAATAATAACTTTTGTTCCAGCATAATTGAGCTTAAGGAAGATGGCTTATAATTAGTGTTTATGCCTAGGAGTTGAACCTAGGATCTTAGGCAAAGACGGAACTTAGAAAGAGTCTAAGGTGTAGATCCTAGAATCCCCCATAGTCGAGTAATGATCCCTTAGGTGTTATAGAATCCATAATAAAGGTTAGGATAATTGGAACACAAGTTTAAGACCCATAAGGGCCAAAAGCATAAGACACCATGAGGTAGGAAATGTGATGTGAGAATGAGACCGAGCGAGTATGCTTGTGTTATGTATGAATGTGCTAATGTCATGAGTATGAGAATATGAGGATTCATGGTGTGTTGTGATGATGATTTTGGTATATTGTGGGCATAATGCATGAGACTATGTGATACAAATGAATCAGATAAAGTATGTTTTTATGATTGAAATATTTGATTGAGGAATTTATAAGACAACATGCATTATGTGAGTTATGTGGCATGACTCAATTTGAGGAAATTGAAGCGCAGTCTTATCCTAAAATTTCCATCAAATTTGAGAGACTTAAGAAAGTTTTGAAAAAATAAGATGTTTAATGTGACACACAGAGACGAACTTCTCCTCTCCGATGAGGAAAAAACGTAAGGCATCGACATTAGCCTCCAAAGCGGACAAAGTCGTTGGTCTTAACCAGTCTGTAATCCCGGTTTTAAATAAAAAGGGTAGAAAATTTTTGAACTAAGGAAGGGTCCAGTCACCCTTATTCTATCATTCTGGGTCCTGAATTTTGCAAAGCTTGAACCCTACGTCCTTGGAGGGCTATATATTAGCTATTTTCTTGGACCAAAAGTCCCGTAATTATTCCCTAGAGAAAAATGAGTTGAAGAGGATTTTTAATGAATTTTATGAAACCCTCAAGTGCTTCATTTTTAGCCTCCAAGTTTATAAAATCGTAAAATTTTCGAATTTGAACTAAAACCCAAAAATGAGATTTTGATTAGTTAGGAATTTGATTTTTCTAATATTTTATTTGAATCCAAATAGGGGTATTTCCCTATTTACATTTATGTTTTAAAGGTAATCATTCTTTCCATTAACTTAAAATTAAGAAATGTAAATAAGTGAGTAGTGGGATAGTCCAATTCCAATACATACTAGTATTGGAGCATCTGAACTTCTAAAGGGCAGGGCGAACCTATGACCGCCCAAGCGGTTACAAGAGTGAAATGAATGTCTGAGCCTCATGTGACCGCCCAGGCGTAAACGGAGAGTAAGCGGTGCGCCAAAGTGGTGGAGGGCCAGCCGGTCATATGACCGCCCGGTTAAATGACTAACATAAAAATCCTATTTCGGGTTCGACCATTCAGACATAACCATCTCCCCAAAACTTCTCTTAACTTCGAACAAACACCTCTCCAAACCATTTTCACTCATAAAAACTCTATTTTCTTCCAACTCTTTCAAGTTTAACTTAGAATCTTCAATCCTCCAAGCTTAAAGGTATGTTATTTTGCTAGTTTTGCTTCATTTCCTTCAAGTTTTCCTAGCTCAAGAGTGGTTCTCCATGTCTTCTAAGGAAGAGAGGTTCTTTACCTTGTTAGAGATGGAATTTGAGTATTTAGAGGTTTTTAAAGGTTGATTTAGAGTCCTATTGCTTCCATGACGGATATTGCCTGTCATTTCTATTCCAGGAGTTCTATTGGTGTAATTCCTTTCTCTGTCAGACCCTAAGGTGAGTGGGTTCACATATGTAGCCTCTATGTTGTTCATTATACTTATTTTCATGAAAACTATAATCCACTACTTGGCTTTAGAGATTCCTATAAGGATCTAAGATTTATATTGGATTATGTAGTTTGAATGGCCATTTTTGAGCATGAAAGATATATTTGATAAAACTCACGGGACCATAGTTGTTATACTCGGTAGTATGCTGATTTGATGATACATGTGATTGATAGAGGTTTTTTATGCTTATTTCAATGGATTCTGAACTGGTCTATGTATATGTATTAGATTTATAATCAGATATGAAGTTTAGAAAGGAAATAGAATTTTGATGCAAACTCCTCTTTGAAGCATGATATAGAGTTTTGAGTTTATGACAAGTTGGATGGATTGAAAGGTGTTTTAGATATTGAACCAAATGGTTTTAAAGCCTTATTCTTATGAGGTTCAAAACGAGTTGACGGCTACATATTCTCTGTGGAGATATGAAATCATAATGTCTCCAGAGGGTAATCCCTTGGGCATGATTTCTAGCAAGTTATGCTAAGGTTAGACTGTTAAAACAGATGATTAGAGCTCAGGAAACTAAAAAGTTTTTAAGGATTTTAGATTGATTTATAATAGCTATAGAGAACGGCTGCATGTTAACGGTAGTAATCTGTTAACCTTGGTACCAGGTATGCCTAGGCTAGAGATAACAGAAAACACATGTTCTTCCCTTAGCCGTGTTCTGGGGGAAAGGAATGAAGTCTGAGGGTGGAGCAATTCTGGCACCCTTATCACTGTTCTCTAGGAGCTACTACACTATGATTTTATGTGAAGGAGGGAAAGTAAATTGAAGAAATTCCTTTTATTGAGTTATGAAATGATAATTTGAATATATATACATATATATATGTAGGTACATGTGATTATGCAAGACTTTGAATATGATTAATGTTATTATGACTCCTTTCATGCATTGTTCCTTTGGTAGCCCGTGAAAGGGGGTTTCAGGTGAGGCTCACTCATGAGTTTTTTATCAAAACTCACTCTCATTTCTCTTGTCTTCCAGATAGACCACTGCCAATCCTCTGACGGTAAAGAATCAACGTCCAGCTCACAGGGTGAGGCATGTATTCCAAGTTGTTTAGAGTGCTCAGTATATTGGCAGATCCGGACCATATTGCATGGTTTAAGTTTTGCATGTATAGGTTGTGTTAAATGGTATTATAAGATTTTGTTACTTATAGAGATTTGAATATGAAATTAGACTTGAAAACGGGATATGAGCTGAAATTTGGAAAACGATGACTATATGTTTTAAAGACGGATGATTTGTATGTAGAAAAGATTTTATGACTTAACCAGTTTTAAAATATTACGGTGCATATGAGGAATCCAGGTCACGAGGCTTACGTGGGAACCAAATTCCTCACGCACCGGTCACGTGCCCAGGTCGGTGATAAACAAGTATGCGTTTCGAAAAGGAAAAAGTCCCATGATGGGTGATCCTTAGGCCCTTACCCGTACTCTAGGAGTTGGGAATTGTGATGATTATGATTATGTTTATGATTCGCTTATCAAGAGGATAAGTAAGACTAGTGACGACTAGTTAAAGTATGAGCTCATAGCCTAGTTTTAGGGTGCGATTACTATTATGATGCTTAGTGTCACAAGTTTGAAGAGAAGGAATGATGTTCAAGAGAAGTTACATGCCACTTATATGTTGATTGATTATTGCTTGGTTTGCCTATAATACCTGTCATCATTCGTGTTCAGCTATGTTGCATACATGCATTAAGATTCATTGTAAAAGGCACGGACCTTGGATAATTATCTTTGCAAAAACTTCATAATGAACCTATGCATGTTTAACCTTTTCATAATAAACCCAAGGTTCCTGGGACGTAAACGATGACACTGGGATAAAGGTTTCCCTAAGAGATTTTTTAGCAAGATTCTCACCCATCTCTCTTTTCTCTTTCCGTACGTCTTCAGACATCGATAGCGTTGTCATGATCTTCATTGACCCACTTGGGAGGTGCACTATGACCCCAAGCATCAATCCTACCACTTCCAGGGTCATTGTGGGTGCGTGTTTTGTGTACGTGAGACGCCTGTTTGCTTTCCCGTCTCCAGCTATCGCTTCGATCCGACTTCACCTTTTGGCGATGACCTGATCTTGAGAGGACGCGACCCGAGACGGGCGAGACCCGTGCCCGTCCTTCTTCATCGGCGGTCACAATACCAAGTATGTTCCCCATGCTCGATTGGAGGCATCCTTGGAAGGCTTCCTCGTTCCCTATGGATCTGGTGGAGGTAGTGAGGACACTGTCACCCAGCTAAGGCATGCGAGGCGTGTCGACGCCTGAGAGGCGACCACGTTGTGGAGGCAACGTCGTTCCCTTGATTCCCATGCCTAGATCTCTACTCGTTGGGCTACATCCGAGGAGCTCCGTAGTTCGTGGGCTATATCTCCCCATCAAGGATCAGCGTCATCATAGGCGTGGAGGGTGAGGGTAGTAATAGTTGGGAAGTCTCTCTTTGGGGATTTACCATGTACTTGCTTTTATTTTCCTTTTCCGTTTATATATTTCAGTTTCTATGTACTCCAAGCTCTACCCACCTATATGGGTAAGACTTTATGCTTCCTTTTATGTTGCAGTGATTATGTATTAAACTATGTTAACTAATATTATGATTATTGTTCTTATGATTGAGGTGTCCTTTAATGCTTTTATTTTGATGTGATTTATTTGCTCTTCCGCTTTACGTTTCGTTTATGTCACACGCGAAGGCTCGCATTTTGTTTTACATATTCCTTTTAAAAAAAAAAATTTTATCTATTTTTCGCTAAGTTATTTTACAAATGATGTTAAAAAGGAAGTAATAACTAATAGTTAATCTTGATACGTCCTAGGCGTGTTGGGTTAAATATTAGGTGTTACAAAATATAATAAACGAAAGGCCATGATTGAAACTTACTTTTGAAGTTTCAATCCTTGCCATCCACTTGGCATAAAGTGGTTGGTAAAGGTTACTTGACCACCAAATAACTTGTACGGTATCAAAAATCACACATCGAAACAAACAGTGAACGGTGTACCCAAGTAATCAAACATCGCCCAAAAATTAATTCCAAGTATAAAATCCTTATTCCAACTATTTCTAACCTCAATCCTCTCTTTCTCAATCCAGGTATTTCCTGTTCCAGGATCTTAGTTTCGGTTGTCACAACGGGCTCGTGGCACTGCAAGGCTACTATTCACCCTGGCCTAAAATTTTTTTTTAACAAGTCCGTTAGGTCATCCTCATCATTGCCTAACTCAAATTTTTGAAATTACAACTAATAAAACTCAAATTAATTTTTAAATAATTTTTAGGGTGTTACACATAACATGGCTCATTAACATGAATATTTTCACTTTACATATGCAAACATGATTTATCTAATACAACGATGGAAATCAAATGGAAGTGATATTTATATGATGATTAGCATATACATACCTAACGGATTAAATAAATACAACCATAAGAAACCAAGTTTTAGGATGTCAAAAAGTAGCACTAGACTTCAGAAAGTAAGCTTACCTGAAGATATCAATCAAACTCTTGAAGCCATCGTGTTCTACAATCTTCAATCATCATGTTCACAATATTTTTATCAACAATAAGCTCTGATTGAATACTAGAAGACCAAAATTTTATCAAGGAATTAATCAAATTACATTCAGAAAGTTTACCTCCCTGTAAAATGCTGGAACTTTCCTGGAAAATGAGGGAAAATTTGAAATTCAAATTTAAAGTCAAACCCAATTATAGCTGGTGTGCATCTCTTCTACCAACTTGGTCAACTTCAGGGCTTCTAGAAAGGAAAGTTTAGAACCATGATTAGAAAGTAAAATGTAGTTTTTGAAAGGACCTTAGAAACCTCAACTTTACAATAGCTTCTACAACAAATCTGACAAAAGTCAAGCTACTCCTTCTAGACTCCAGTTCCAAGACACAAACACTATGATAGTGTCCCAAGTTCATAATTTCCTAATTCACGTCTTATTGCATAGTTAACTCAACACATTCCAATAATTAAACTTATTCAAGATTAATCATAAACAATGCTTAGCGTGAATGCACATGCAATCAATCCAATCAACAGTATCCAGGTATGACAATTAATATCACATATATTACCAATGAATCACAATCAATTACGTCACAATAGTTATTCAAAATCAAAAGCCAACAATCATAGTCCAGTCAAGTATGGCAACTCAATATAATAAATAGTTGCAAGTTCATCAATAGATAACCAATAATCATTAATATATATAGCATCACAAGTAACAAGTCCTTTTCGATAAACTGGCTTGAACTTGATGACATGAGTAACTTGAAAAACATACTTTTCCTCTTCTCCAAAGGTGTGTGAAAACTAAGACCACCTTCTTTTAGAGCATATGTTCTAATAATTTATTTTTAGGACCTTAAGCCTAATTTTTGCTAAAAAGCTCCCAAACTTTGAGATTTGTAAAACAACCCCTAAATTTTTCATAGGAACAGGTTTTTAATCCTAATTCTGCTGAAACTACAGTCCTATCCTTAAAATTTCAAAATTTGTACAAAACCCCCAAATTTTTGAGAAATTACATTTTAATCCTTAAACTTTATTAAAATTACAAAAATGACCCAAAATGCTTTTTTTTCTTCCATACACATATGTTACTGTTCCATAATCCATTTTTACAGTTTTACACCCTAAAAATTTAATTTTTGCATAAAAGTCCCTAAACTTTGTAAAATTACATTTCAACCCCAAAATTTCTATATAATTACAAAAATTTCCAAATCACATGTACAAGCTCTATTTTTCATGTAGATTCTAAATATGAAGTTAGTTTTAAAAACAAACTTTTCTCCTTATGCACACTAGCCTAGGGAAACCCACTTGCTCATAATCCAAACTTTTTACAAAACTTTGAAACATGCATGAATGTGCTCTCTTTTATGTGTAGATTCTAAATTTCAACATGGTTTTTAAACAAACATTACCACCATAATAAACCCTGAAAAATAATCCCTAACTCAAAAAGACTAAAGTTGACCCAAAATTTTCATAAAATACACAAAAATGAATCTTTTTAAATGTGGAACAAAGTTATGGAGTTAGGTTTTGAAACAAAAATCCACTACTAAAAACTTACCTATTACCTAAGGATTTTACTATGGATTTTTGTTAAAAATAAGCAAGTTTTCATGCGGATTTTGCTAAGAAACAATCCGAGGTAATATGGTCGTGGATAATTGGTTGCCTACCGAATTTGAATTCTGAAGTAATTACAGCATGATTGTTCGCAAGAAATATGAAAAATCTACAAGTAATTTTCGTGGCAAGGTGTGTGGTTGGAAGGAATTTTGTAGCAGATTTTTTTTGCTAGAAATATTTGTAGCAAAATTCACAAGTAATTTTCGCAACAAAAGCTTTATGTAACTAAATCCAAAGCAAAATGTAGGTAATCCCAATTTTATTTCGCATGTAATTGTGCAAGTAATATACCTATTAAAATCCGCATCTAATTAGCCCAATAAAATCCGCATGTAATTTAATTCGTAGCAGAATCCATAAGTTGTCATAGTCTTCCAAAATCTGAATTCGCAAGTAATGGCAAGGGTAATTTTCACAACAAACTTGATTTTGAAAGTAATTTTGCATATATGTTTCATAGTAAATTTTGCAAGTAATGCACCTTTCAAAACTCGATTTTACAGTAATTTTGCACGTATATTTCAGGAAAATTGGCAAATAATAAATTCTACAACAAATTTTGCACAAAATATGGACCAAAATTTAATTAAATCCACAACAAATTTCACAACTAAGCATTTTTAATATAACTTTTATAGGAAAATTTGCAACCAAATTGATCAAATTTAATAATTGTTCATTAAATTTATTTCTCACCCATACTTGCCAAATATATATATATATAATCTATTTCTAATAACTCACTTTCAAATAAACAAAATGTCTAATTCAACAATGAAATATAAATTTTCTCATAATATGATAACTTCAATATAATGCATTACTCAAATTAAATAAAATTCATAAGTCATTTGTCATCATATATGATTAAGTACTATCAATAAACATAAAGCAAAGTAATAGTAATAAATTAAGCTATGTATAGAGTCTTCAGATGATGTACTATCCTTATCCTCTTCATCACTTGAATTATTTTTATTATGGGATATAGGCTTTGAATGAGAAGAACTTACTTCATAGCCTAATTTCTTCAATATATTCAATGTATTTCTTGTTTCATACAACTCCTTCATATCTTCTTTCTCCTGCCTCTCTTGTTCCAACCCTCTTTCTTTTTCCTATGCTATTCTTCTCATTATGCATTTTAATGTCTTTTGGGTTTGATACCAACCCTTTCAAGAGATATGCAGCAATTCAGACTACAATACAGAAAACACAAACCAGATGTGTAAGCAACTAACAATGGAACAATCAAAATTAGGAAAAGGTGAAAACTCTGGAGGCCATGGAAACACAAACCTTCAAATGGGCGGCAACCTTCTCCTTATTAGAGAAAACTCCAGTAAACTCAACAATGTATTTAGCACCTGTCTCAGTACAAGGGATCTCCTTTAATTATACAACTTTGTTAGAAATGCATTGTAACATATCCAATTAAGGTGTAAATTAATTACAATAATATTTAAAAATTCACACGCTTTTACTTGTTAAAAGACATGATTTCAGGGCAGAGATGATATGTAATTAATTTTTAAAAAATTGCAAATTGAACAAATGAAGCCGCTTGCCTGGCTCCCTGTGAAAAAATTCAAGAAAATAACAATGTATTACATATCATAGGTCAGATAAGTAGTAATGTAGAAACATGTCCGTGAATGAAAGGACAAGATGGCAAATTAAACCAGAGAGGGCAATCGTCGCCTGCAGTGCATGTGATTAGAATTTACTCGATCACAACAAAGACATGCATGTTAGCATTATTGGGAGACATTAAAAAAAATGAGGTGATTCCATTGCGGTTGATTCGAGCAGATCAGATCAGAGCAGGTACCTGACCTCAAATCGAAATCTCTCTCTCTTTTTGTAAGTTTTAGTGACCTCTTAACTCTTATTTACCTTTTTGCATTGTAAAATTCGAGCTTCAGACTTGAGACTTCGTTCACTGCAACACCTTAATTAGAGTTCACCTTTTATCCAATTTCATCTATATTATTTCACGATTACAATCTAAGCTTCAGGATCAGAAATACTTCAAATTTTTTTAAAAAAAAAGTTTCAGGATTAGAAAAACTGAAAGTGGGTTGATGTTCACAGCAACTAAAAGGAATAAAAATAAAAGATTTCATTTGAGAACATTGCATTTTGAAATTGATGCAAATCACATGAAGATTGCACAAAAAATGAGTGGCAGAAACTACGAGTTGAGCTTGGCTTACTTTGACAAGTGCAGTCGTTATTCGTCAGAAACCACCCTTAAACAAAAACAACCATTGAAGGCATTAAACAGTTTTGAAGTTTTTGCCTCTTCTTTAAAATTATCCGATCAGTAAAAGTTTAATGTAAAAAATTTTTTAGAAACGTCTTGCGTTATATAATGTTAGAAATATATCCACTTTAATATGAGAATCTTGTAATAATAAGAGCTCAGATGTTACACTTAGAAATATAAAGTAGAACGAGAAAGTACCATTTCAATTATAATGCGAACCGAAGACACAGATTCAAAGAGACCTTGGCTTGCTCAAAGAATGGCCTTGAGGATTCCTTATTCTCAAAGAATTTCTCAGAAAAAATGGAGCAAAGAAGGGAACTAAAAGATTGAAAAAAAGGAAGGAGAGAAACCGTTTGGTTTATGAGATAAAAGTTCAATTCTTGGTTGGCAACTTTGATCAAACAGGTGGGGAGCAAGTACTAAATAACCAGTAAATAAACCACATGGGAAAGCATAGGAGCGTAGTAATAACAATATACCGAAGAAGGCTTGGAGAAACATACCTATCGAAGATCGTCAAAGGCTAGTGCACGTATTGGAAAGCCTTCCTTCACCTGCGCTCACTCCCTCACTCTGTGAATGAAAGAAATGAAGAGATTGGTACTCAGCCTTGAGCAAATTGGAGGGCAAATTGGAAAAGACATATCAGTGTTTCTCGGAATTCTTCTTGTGCGCTCTTGCATTCAGCCTTAAGCTTCTTCAGTGAAGAAAAAGCCAGGTTTCAAATCGGTCAATGTCCAAAGCGGTTTCAAGTAGCCGGGTAAGAAAAGCCAGAGGAAAGCAGAGTCACGAAATCGGAGCACTTGGCATCAACAATCGATCACTGGCATCAACAGTGGTGGCTGCTTTGCGTCAACAGGAAAGTGGAGATGACCGAGCATTGGCATCAGTCATGGGACAAGCGGACATGAGGATAGCAATATCAATTGTCGCGCCTTCAGCCTAAACAACAAAATAAGAGGTTAGCGCATAGTATCAAGGACGATATCAGGTTAGTAATGAGAGGCGCAGAGTATCAGAGACAATCTCGGCCAAAACCAACAAATTAAAGAAGGAAACTTTTTTTTTTAACAGATTTTTGAGTGAGAAATGTCTCTAACATAAAATTCTCTTATTTTTAATTTTATATATTTTTATCTAAAAAATCGGTTATCATTACTCAATTTACTAAATCAGATGAAATATCAATATTTGATATTTTAAAATTTAAATTTAGGGACAAAGTATAAAATTATCCTAAACTTCTAATTTACCATTTATTTTACATGTAATTTAGATAATAGACTAATTTATTTGTTGTTCAATATTTTTTTCAAATAGTTAAATTAATAGATAAAAAATTAAAAATTCAAATATAAAATATGTTATAATAAAAAATTGCTAATTATATAAACAATTTGTTTAATATGATAGTAAAGCTAATCAATGGTAATTAATTCTCACATACTCATTTAAAAAAATTACGTGACTTTTAATTTAATCTTGATCACACTAATATAATTCTCATGGTCAACATTTACTTCTCTTACTATCATAATTAACCACATTGATGATAGCTCTCCCTCAAATGTAATTATTTAAATATTTCTTAATTTTGTATTATATACACATCTCTACTTTAGGCATATGTTAGGGCATCAAAGGCATACTTGACTAGTAAGTATATGAAAGTTTCAGTAGTTATATATTCAACAATTATAGTTATATATATTAAACACCAATTTTAGATTCAGTAGTTGATTGGTTTTCTTATTTTTAATAATATTATTTAGTAGATAGATTAAATATTAGATTGAATGGGTATTGGCTTTAATTAATTCCTTTTTTAATAGTTCTATTATATTATTTAATATTATAAATTTGATTAATTAATTTATTCTATTACAACTAATTGCCCCCTTAATCTAAGGTTTTTCTTGAATTTAAAAGCCCCACTTGTTACAAATTTAATAATTTTTAGATTTTGTTTTTATTTTTTAATTATTCAACAAGCCAACCCACATAATCCACCAATTCGGTAGGATGAACCGTTTGGTATTTTCCTAACTTACTAGTAAACTGGGCTAACCCTAATTTGACATTTCAACTAGCAGCGGTGGTAGGCAAACACGCATAAGGTTAAATTATTAGGTGGAGTCATTGGACCATTCCGAATTTCTGACATGCCATTAAATTAATGTGTATTGTCATAAGCTATGATTTCGTGTAATTATTTATAACACATGTAATTTTATAGTACCATTTACGTTTTTAAGTAAAGGTTAAATGTTTTGCTACTATACTAGTTTTTACCGATGGATGCATGGGACGGATTTTATATTTATAAATTTTAAAAAAAGTTTGATAAACATATATTATAAAATTGAATTGAATTATAATATATTAATTTTGTATAATTCATTATGAAAATAATTTATTTTTTAAGATAAATATGTTTTATTTTTAAGACAAATAATTCGCGAAATTTTACATTTATATATCAATATGTGTGTGTGTTTCTTTTCAGATTACTTAGGGTTAATTTTAATTTAGTATAAATGGATAGTAATCAGGTTGTAACTAAATTATTACCCATGTAATGTCACTATAACATTTTTGTTCTTAGAACAACAGCTACGCCGTGGCTATATGTCAAAAAGGTTTCTTTAGAATAGACAACGATTTTTAAGGTGGAGTGTGCTGCGGGTAACTATTCTTTTTTGCAACAATTTTGTACTTTCAGCAAGTGCCAAAAAAAAAAAAACCATTGCTTTTATCAATTGAATAGGCAACGTTTTTATTGATACTTATTAGACAATGGTTTTTTCTAATTGCCTTCATTTGGCAAGGTTTACACCGTTGGATAATAATTGGTAGGGATATTTTTTTAAGCTGTTCCAACTTTAAGCAACGATTTAAAAGGCATTGCTAGTTATAAGCGACGGTTTCTATCTCAATTGGCAATGGTTTTACGATAAGCATTATTGTTTATAGACAACGGTTTTACAAGTGTTGTCAACCCCAATAAACAACGGTTTTATAAATGATACTAGTATTTATAAGGAACAATTTTACAAATATTACCTATTTATATATATATATATATATATTTTTGTAATATGTTGGTCTAAATAAAAATATTACAATAAAAACAAAAAAAAATATTGTAAATCAATTAATCAATGACAAGCACATACATATAATTATCAAATCCTATTTTTAAATCCATAAAATCCATGTGCACACACTAATAACCTTTAATAAGTGGCATACAAGGTAAGTCATAGCACCTACAAAATACTACTTCAGAATCACATAATGAAAGGATATAAACCATAATAACATCTCTTAAGTATTGATAGTTACAAAATATTTACTAAGTACAAAAAGTCATAAAGCGGGTTTCAAAGTTATATATCATCTCAGAAGATCTTGATCTCTTCACTTATCTATTTGATCATCACATTTTGTGGTTGGATCTTGCATTTTCCCTCGACATGATTTTGCTATAAAAATTAAAAATCATGAAATTAAATACCATAAACATATAATCAATAAAACAAAACAAGGGTTAATATAAGCATAAGAAACATATATAAGTGATAAAATTTTTAGCAATAACAACTAGAATGAACATTAACCAAGATAAACAATAAGTAATTTGGTCACCAAATATAAGCGCATATGTCATAACACTAAGAACAACTAGCATAGGACAAAAAGAACTAAAG
>JAMLFY010000155.1:1081-30201 GCA_030441495.1 Dalbergia oliveri
TTTGGAATTCTATTTTTTAAACAAGAAAGAATGGGAATGACACAAATTATAATTAGTTAGTTTTATTAATTGCTACCCAAATATGGTTTTCAAAACATTTTCAAAATATGGTTTTAAAATATTTTTTCAAAACAGTTTCAAAAACACAAAAACAAAAACAATTCTAAACAACCCTTATTTGTTAGTTGCACCAAAAAAGTAGTAAAAGGCATAACTTAGGTCGTCTTTCAAGAAGGCTTTATCACTTAATTGGAAAATTGGTTTGAAAGAATAAGATTGAAATAATTAAAATTAAATGGTGATAGTAATAATAAAGAGGCACTAGTGCAAGGTATTCCTAGGATTGGAACTAGTTATCATAAACCAAATATTGAATTCATTAGTGGCCATTAGTAACTTAAACATGGCAATTCTAATAGTGATTTATCAACTTTTATAATTTGACCAATGCAAATAACTAATAAAGCGAGAATTCAATTTATTTTGAAATCACATTGATTTAATGAACCAATTGTTATAGCCTAATCACCAATTGGGAAGTTAATTCTAATGTTCTCCCTCAAACATAAACTAATGGATCCATCAATTTATTCCCAAAGGGTTTCCCTAAATGACGATTGCCAATTTAGTTATTCTAATAAAAATTGTAACAATTGCGGTAATTATAAGAATAGAAAATGAAGAGCTTTAAGAAAACTAATGCATTCAATATAAAAAGAAGATCTCAAACATCATCCTAATCCATATGGAAACCCTTATGCTAGTAAGAAAATCTACTCTTCATCCCTGGAGGATTTCAACAATGAATTAAAAAGAGTACCTGAAAAAAATAGCAAGGATGCTTGTTAAAATCCCTAAGAACAAACCTAATCACTAATGGAATCCCTAGAGAGAGAAGAGAGAGAGAAAAAGAGAGAAATATGTAAGAAGAAATTGGCTACCTAAACTATAGATCTAAACTTAAGTCAAAAACTAGGTAAAAGTCTCTGTTCAATCCCTTAAATATTGCTCTCAATAGCCCAAAGTGGTCCCAAAAACAGATTAATTATGCAATCTCAATGTCACACGAGCGTCTCCAAAGAGCATTTCCTCAAGCTTTCTTTTGGTCCTTCTAATCCGCAATGCTAAATGAGTGTTGCAGCACTCACACTGAGAGTAGACCTCATGGTTTCCGTTCCTTTTTAGATCCAAGTCCCTTCTAGAGAGTTTCCACTTTGCTTTTGACATTTTTCACTTGATCCATAGTTCTTGTGCACCAAACCATACTCAAAGAGACAAGTTAAATGCAATATGTTATAATTATAATTTATTCCAAAATCAGTGCAATAGTCAATGATTGTATCAAAATCACACAATGAACACTAAATCAAACTCCTCAATATTGACATCAATAACTCAAAAAAAAAAACTTATGCAACAAGTTAAGGTTTGGTAGCAAGATAAGTGAGATAAATGCCCCTATCAAACTCTTCCACACTTAAGCTTTCACATGTCCTCATGTGAAACCAATTTCAAACCAAGGCATGGATAAGAAAACAATATACAAGGACTAGACTTAGACTCCTAACTCTAAAGATGCATGATGATTGAAAATAAATGACAATACCCAATTGAATGAACCTAAAGGCAAGTAAGCTTTCACACCAACAATCAAGAATTACGACAAGCAAGGAATGAACAAGAACATAACATGCAAGGTAGAATCCACATACATGATGCATGGATCAAGAACAAAAATCCTCCAAGATCAGTGTTTGCCACTCATTCACTCAAGTGTTTAGGGTTATGATGTTCACTCAATCATCTCAAATGAAAATGCATTACCATAGGCTTGTCAGGTCTCATTCTCCATTTTGTCACACATACATGCATCCTGAATCAAGAAGACTTGTCTTTGGTTATAATGAGTCTTAGGTGAAGGTGGGTGTATATATATATAGGCCAATGAGTTAAACCTCTAGTTAAAGGAGAGTAAATGCATACACTAAGAGCATAAATGCTTAAGGGTATACTTTGTTCAACTTATCACAATTATAGGCCTTTAATTTGCAATGTGGCACACCTTCAACCCAATTTTTCAGATTTTTTCAACTAACTTCAATCAACTTTGCTTCTTATTTTTCTTTTTATTTTTTCATTTCCTTGGTATGCGACTCTCCTTTGAATTTCTTTCAGCCATTCCTAGATACACGTACCCCTCCCCCAATACTTAAATTGGGGCATGTTATCATGCTCTCCCTACACTTATGCTCAAGAAAATATAGAGAATTGCACAAATGCTCTCCTAGGCCTCGGAGGGCACCATAATGGGTGTAACGGCCTGATTTTATCTTTCAGTACAATGTTGAAATGCCCCTAAGGTCATTTTACAGAAATTCGAAGATAGCCGCCTAACTCGAATAGGGTCAACTCAAAGTTTGAAGGGGATTATATCTGTTATGTTTGATATTATAAGGTGAAAATCTCATTTTCAGAAACTCCTGGAAAATGACCAAAATACCCTGAAGCTTTTAGCGGGTAAAGGTGCTTTGAGCCGAGACTTTTCAGGAAGTTCGGAATGATGTTTTTGAGTGGGTTGTGATGTTTAGCTAGCCAAGGGAGGTCTCAGACGGTTCACTGAAATTACCATTTTGCCCCTCGGACGGTGCAAAATAATCCTTAATGACGTAATTAAGCAAACCTAAGCAATATTAGGCTCTAATCGAAAATTAATTTATTTTGATAATTAATCTAGAGTCAAAGTTATTTATTAAGGTTAATTAGAACCTAAGATTGCTTGGTTAAACTCTAATTACATCTTTTGATTCAATTCCTAGTCATGGAATCTTGAATAGTATTTTTCTTCCAATTCCTTGAATTAAGAAATTGTGCCCATACCTTCATTTGACTTAAAAGAATGGTTTTAAATTGTTAATCTAGTAAGACCACCCTAAATCAAGTCTTGACAACCTTAATTAACCATTACCTCACCTAAACACTTTCTTATAAACTCCTAATCAAAACTTTAATAAAAGAAACACCTAAACACATCATTAAATCACAATTACATGAACAAATCATCCTCCTCCCCTTGGTTGGAAATCTGGCCGAATGCATACCCTAGAAATAGGTCACATGTTGATTTTATTTTACTCCAAAGGCCATACCTCTAGCTATGCCTTGACCATACCTAGCCGTGCTTTCAACCATGCCTTTGAATGATAAGTTTTTGAAGATATTTTCCTCCCCCTTGGCCAAGAGAAACGTGGCCATCCTTCCCTAAATCAGCCTCTCTGGTTCATTTTCTATAAATACCAAGCCTTGAAGAACTTGGTTACACTTTAGAAGCTTGCCAAGTTTAGTTTTCTTGCATTTTTTCTCAATTTCTCTTCAAAGTTCTCTTCATCTTGCTTCTTCTTCGTCCTCCATCAAAGAAACCTTTTCCACCACCACAATCCACCACAAACAACCTTAAACCACCACTCAATTCACCTAAACCACCTCTCAAACACTTAACCTTTCTATTTCCAGAGCTTTGCTTCTTAAGGAAAATCATTCTTCCTTGAGTTCTTCCTTTGGCCAGAATCCTCCTCCTCCTCCAGAGATTTTATTATCATTCCTTAAGAACACAAGCTTCCTCTCATTTCTTTTAAGACTTCCTTAGGTAGGGGTTTTATTTAAAAGTTTTACTTGTTTTCATAGTTCTAGTTTTCTCTTGGTTTTTCAAGCCTTTCCTTTACTTTTTCTTTTTCGCCTTGAGAGCCTTTTGTGTGAAAAACTTTAGCTTGATGAGTTGAGGTTTCAAGATAATGGCCTTGTGATGCCATGTGACAAACCGCTAAAGCTGAAAATCTTGGTATTGGACCATATGTGCTCTTGATTTCTTTCCTTTTCTTTGCTCAAAGTTTTCGGTTCTCTTTTTCCTTTTCCCTTTAATGGTTTCGGTTTCCTTTCCTTTATTTGAACAAAGTTTAATAAAAATGTTAAGTAAGTCTGTAACGCCCAGAATTTTATAGCCTTAGAGTACAAATAGGAAATGCCCCTGAGGTCATTTCTACCGAAATTAAAGGGCAGTTGCCCGGCAACCCTAAATGGGTAAACTCGATGTTTGAAGGGGATTATGCTGTTATGAATGATATCCGAGGGGGAACCTCGTCTAAACTTCGGCTCAAAATGACCAAAATACCCTGCCTGTGTCTACACGGGTGAAGATGCCGTTTGAGCCCAGGAACTTTCCAAAGTTTAGAATGATGTTTATGAGCAAGGTTTGATGTTTAGTTGGGCCCGGAAGGTCCAGCAAGTTTAGTGCAAAATTACCATTTTGCCCCTAGAACGTGTCCAGTGCGCCTAATGAAGCAATCAGCAGAAACCTAAGCGATATTAGGCTCTAATCGAAGATTAATTTATTTCGATAATTAATCTAGAGTCAAAATGATTTATTAAGGTTAATTAGAACCTAAGATTGCTTAGATAAACTCTAACGGTATTCTTTAAATTCAAGATTTCTAGTCATGGAATCTTGAATAGTGTTTCTCTCTCTCTTTCCTTAAATTAAGGAATTGAGCCATACCTCATTGACCAAAAGAATTATTTTAAATTACTAATCTAATAAGATCACCCTCCTAATCAAGTCTTGAACCACCTCAATTAACCATTTTCTCACCTAAACGCTTGCTTACAAACTCCTAATCAAAAAGCCTAATCATAGAAACACTTAAACACATCCTTAAACCACAATTACATGAACAAAAATCCCTTCCCCTTGGCTGATGAGGAGGCCGAAAATCTGTCCCCAAAATGGTGCCACATGTTGAGTTGTGATGCACTCCAAGCACCATGTTTAGGCCATACCTTGCCCATGCTTCCAACCATGCTTGCCATGCCTAACCCATACCTTTGTAAGAGATATTTCCTCCCTCCTCCTCCTCCAAAAGGCCGCGGTCCCCCCTCCCATTTCAGCCTCCATTGCAAGTTTTCTATAAATACCAAGCCTTGATGAACCTTGTCACACTTTGGTTCACTTGGTAAGTTCACACTTCTTGCAAATTCTCATTTCCTCTCAAATTCCCTCAACTTGGCTGATTTCTTCCTCAAGACTCCAAAAGGATTTCCTTCTCCTTCCATCTAGAAAACAAAGCTTTCTTACATCTCTTCAAGACTTCTTAAGGTAGGGGTTAAGTTTTGATGATTTTTGTTTGTGTTCTTCAAGAAAGTTCTAGTTTTTCTCTTGGTTTCAAACTCCTTTTCCTTCCTTCTTTCTTTCGGCCAAGAGGCCTTCTTACAAAAGAATGTGAGCTTGATGATGAGGTTTCAAGATAATGATTTGTTGTTGTCATGTGAGAAACCTCTAAAGCTTGAAACAACTTGGTCTTGGACCATACATGCTTGGATTTCCTTTCTTTTCTTCTTGGCTTAAGTTTCGGTTTTTCCTCTTCCTCTTTCCTTTAAGGATTTCAGTTTTTTTCTTCTATGGATTTGAACAAAGTTTGTAAAATATGTCTAATAGATCACGAAAGTTTTGTTAAGAAAGTTAATCTCATGATTTCAAAGAGCTCTAGGCTTACCCTTGCCAACCTTAAAGTTGGTCGGCCGTTCTAGAATCCGCGCTAGATTGAAGCCTATGAGCAATAAAATAAAGAATATGACTTAGTTCTTGTAGTTTTTTTAGACAAAGTGATGAACTTTGGGTCCATTTCCTTAAGCTTGATGGTGAGTTCAAACCTTAAGATTTCTCTTGAAGTCTAGGTGCTAAGAACTCTAAAGCTTGCCTTATGATGCATAATGGGTTGAGGTTTATGTTCCTCTAAAAGTCTTGCAAGAGCTCTAGCTAAGACAAAAACAAGATGCATTCATGTTTAAATTTATGTCTTGCATCTCATGTTTATTTTGATGTTATCACTAATTTCACAAGAGTAAATGAATGAACTTGCATTACCATATTTAAATTCCCAAGCTTGCATTTCATGTTTATATTTCAAGTCATCACTTAATCCTTAAAGATAATGAAGTTGCATCTCATATTTATTTTATGCTCTCACTTTACTTTCTAATGAAGAGTAAAATAAAGTGCATGGCATGTTTAAGATTTTGTCATCACCTAAACACTCTAGAGCTCAAAGACTTGCCCTAAGTATCCTAAAAAGGAAACTCCATTCCAAAAGAAATGGATGAGTTTTGGTATGAACCAACAATGGTTTGATTTTGTAAAATACATGAATAATTTTCAAGGAAATGTCAAAACTGTTTTATGAGGTCTCAAGAGGTTTAAAATAGTTTGGAATGTGTCAAAATCATGTGTTCTCAAATTTTGGAGGTTCTGGTAATCGATTACCACCATGTAATCGATTACAGAAGGGTTTGGAAGGACCTTTGGTTCTTGGTAATCGATTACGAGGCGGTGTAATCGATTACTACGGCTTTTCATGCCCAGAAACCTCTGGAAACCCTGTAATCGATTACTATAATGTAATCGATTACCAAATGTTCTTTACTTTTCCGGAAACGGTTTAACCCTACGTAATCGATTACCATTATGTAATCGTTACATATTTGAAAACCCAAATGAATAAGCTCCTGGTAATCGATTACTAGGAACATGTAATCAATTACAGAACACCTTTTGTTTTAGAAAACATTCCAAGAGAAAACTAGCAACTTATATGCATTTCAACCCAAGAGATTATGTGATCTTATGGGTTCATGATTGGTTCTATGTTTGGCTACTGTACAATGCTGTTCTAAGGTGTTAAATGTGTAAAATTATGTTGAGTGAAGCAAGGATCGATTTAGAGAAGCTAGTAAAGAATAAGTAACTAAAAAGGGACTTGAGATGAGAATTCTAGAACACCTTAATACAAAGAAGTGCAAATCTTGTTTAGAATGGTTAATTCAGGGATAAATGATTAATAATTAGTAAGACATGTACAAGAATCCCTTCATAAATGATTAGGTGCTAATTCTAAGCATAAGATGATGATAAGAGATCTAAGTGGTTTATAACTTAGAGACATGCCTAGGAATCCAGTAATTGATTCTAATTAATTATGGAGTCTTAGGCAAGATGGATCTTAAAAGGGTCGCGAATGGAGATTTTAGAGCCCTTAAGCAAACGATATATTTCTCCTTTATGTTGAGATGCTGAGTGGAATCTTGGTGAGTCAAACTTTAGAGGAAAAGTTCCAGTGCCAACCCCTTGAGGGTAATAATAATGCAAATACAAGTTTAAAGCCCGAAAGGGCAAAGCATAAGATACTATAAGATAGGTGGACGGAGAGTGATATAAATGATGAGAACTCGTCACAGATATGATGATGTGATTATGTTAGTTCCTTGAGCATGAAACTTTATATGCATAATTTGATGAATTGTTGTGTTTGAAATGCATAATGTTTCAAAGATATGAATGAAATTGAGAAATATGCTCATGTGAACTAGAAAGTTGTGGCAATGAAAGTTCCATGAAAATGATGCATGTGACTGAAATTATGTGGCATGACTCAAATTTGAGGAAATTCGGAGTAGTGTTATGCCGACCGAATTTCCGTAAATTTAAGGGACAAAAAGAAAGTTTTTGAGAAATATGAAGTTTAAAAGTTATATGCCGGAACGCATTTCTCCTGCTCAGAATAAGAAAGTAAACCAATGAGGTTATGGACGTCGAGCCATCCAGAAGCGGACAAAGTCGGTTGGTCTTAACCAGTCGATGCGTTTCGAAGAAGGAGAAAGTCCCATGATGGGTGATCCTTAGGCCCCCTACCCGTACTCCTGGGAGTCGGGATTATGATATTTATGATTCGCTTATCAAGAGGATAAGTAAGGCTAGTGACGACTAGTTAAGGTATGAGCTCATAGCCTAGCTTAAGGGGTGCGGTTACTATATTATTGGTGACACAAGTATGAGAAAAGGAAAGATGATCAAAGAAAAGTTTCATGCCACACAATGTTGTTTGAATTATTGTTTGATTTACCTAAAGTGCTACCATGCATCCATGAAACATTATGTTGCATACATGCATTAAGAATCATTATAAAAGACATGGACCTTGGACAACAACCTTTGCGAAAACCTCATAATGAACCTATGCATGCTCAACATTTTCATAATAAACCCAAGGTTCGGGGCGTAAACGATGGCACTAATAAAGACTTCCTCCTAAGAATTCTTTAGTAAGAATTCTCACCCCTCTCTCTATTTTTTTTCGTTACGTCTTCAGATATCGATGGCGTCGTTCGTGATTTCATTGACCCGCCTACATGGGAGGTGCACTGACCCCGAGCTCCTAGACCTCCACTTCAAGGGTCATTGCGAGGTGCGCGTTTTTGCATATGTGGGACGCCCTTTTGCTTTCCCCGTCTCCAGCTATCACTTCGATCCGACTTCACCCTTTGGCGACGACTCGGTCTTTGAGAGGACACGAGCCCAGGAGATGAGCGAGACCCGTCGTGCCCGACCTTCCTCGTCGGAGGTCACGGATATCCCGGTGTTCCCGTCTGAACTCAAAGGCTGATCCTTCGGAGGGATGTTTCCCCTCGTTCCCTATGGGTCACGGAGGAGGTAGTGAGGACACGGTCACAGCGGAGGCATGCGAGGCGCGTTCGCAAGCGGAGCGAGCCACGACAGGAGGCCACTGTCCCTCGATCCCATGCCTAGATCTCCGCTTCGTTGGGCTACATCCAAGGAGCTTCGTCATTCGCGGGCTACATCTCCCCAGAGGACCGGCGTCACAGGAGGCTTGGAGTGGGAGGGTAGTGATATTGGGTGTTTATCTTTTGGGATTTTACCATGTATTTGTCTTTATGTTTCCCATTGTCCTGCAAGCTCTGCCCACTAGTGCGGGTAAGACTTTATGTTCTGTTACTGTCTCTTGTGATGTACTAAACTATATTATCTAAAGTAATGAGGAATGATGTTTATGATGGATGTGTTCTTTAATGTGTATATTCTGTATGTTTTATTTATTCTTCCGCTTCACGTTGTTTATGTTACGCGCAAAGGCTCGCACTTTGTTTTATATATTTCAAAAAAGAAAAAATTACCGTATTTTCCGCTAAGTATTTTATAAATGAATTTAAAGAAAGTAATAACTAATAATTAGTCTTGATACGTTCCTAAGCGTATTGAGGTAAATATTAGGGTGTTACAAGATCACTAAAAGTTTTGTTAAGAAAATTAATAGTATGTTTTTTTTTTTCAAAGAGCTCTAAGCTTACCCTTGCCAACCTTAAAGTTGGTCGACTATTATAAGAGTTTACCCTAGATTGAAGCCCATGAGCAATAAAATATGGAAAATGAGTAGTTCTTTTATGTTTGCTTTGATAAAGTGTTGAAGTTTATGTCTTACTCCATTTTCTGAGCTTGATGATGAAGTTCAAAACCAAAGGCTTCTTTGAAGACTTGGTAAGAACTCTAAAGCTCACTTTATGTTGTTAAGATACATATAGGTTAAGGTTATGATGTGCCTCTAAATTCTTGCAAGAGCTCTAGTTAAGATAAAATGAGTTAAACTCATGTTTATGTTTATACCTTGCATAGCATGTTTATTTTGATGCCATCACTAACTCTCAAGAATAACTAAATGAACTTGCATTATCTTGTTTAAATTTCCAAGCTTGCATTTTATGTTTATATTTCAAGTCATCACTTAATATTTAAAGATAATAATGGTTGCATCTCATATTTATTTTATGCTCTCTTTCACTTATTTTATAATGAAAAGTAAAATAAGTGCATAGCATGTTTAAGTTCTTGCCATCACTTAAATATCCTAGAGCTCAAAGACTTGCCCAAGTATCACAAGTAAAGTTTTAGAAAATGGAGGCATCTTCGGAGAATGCCATTGGCCTTGTGATGATAATGATGGACTTGATATGAGTTTATCTAATCATTAAGTGCCCATAGCCTAAGTCTTGGAATTTTTAAGCTTAGGTGTACTTAAGGAATATTATGAAAAAGGTTTTATGTTTTAAATCTATTCCTTGAGTAAGATAATTTAGCTACTGACCTAGCACTCCTTTATATGATTTTAATGAGAGGAGTTGGTTCTAAAGAGTTTTGAGTTCCTAAAATTATTCCAAGAGAAAGCTAGTAACTTATATGCATTTAAATCATGGAATTATGAGCTATATTTTTGGTTCTCCCTTATGCTACTCACAGTATATAATTCTATTTTATGGTGTTAAAATGTGTAAAATTATATTGTGAAGCAAGGATCGATTTAGGAAAGTTCAGAAAGAACAAGTAACTAGAAATGACTTTAAAATGAGAAAATTCTAAACACTTAGATGCACAAAATGTAAATTCTCCAACATAATTGGACTTAAGAAAAATGGTTTATAATTAGTGGATATGTGTAGGAATCCACATAATTGGTTTAGGAGTTGAAATGGAGCCTTCCCACGGAGACGGAAGGATTTAAAAAAGGTCAAAGGCGAGAAATTTCTAGAACCCTATAATCATATGATAATTTTCTGCCCAAAGTGATGTAATGCTGTTTGGTTATGTTAGTAAGCATAAACATTAGAGGAAATTATAGGTAATGATCCCTTAGGCGAAATAAAGATCCATAATGAATGTAGGATCATAGAACCATTTAAGATCCATAAGGGCCAAAGTATAAACACTATGAGATTGGAGGTATGATGTAAGAATGAGTTCGAGTGATACATTTATGATGTATGGGAATATATTACATGCCTTAAGTATGATGATACGTGTAACATCCTAGTTTTCTTCAGATATTAATTGCAAAACTTAATAGGAATATTAGAATTCTGATAGGAACGAGTTATGATGAGAATGACTCCATGAGGAGTACAAAAAAAAAAAAACGTGAATAGTACTTGGCGGGCTCGGCGGCCTCCAACACGAAATTGGGATTCAAGACAGGAATCCAGAAGTTAAGAAAATATGGAATAAGTTTAGGAATGTGTGGGAACGATAATTTTATACTAGAATTAAATTTCGAGTAATATCCGTTGGGTAAAGATATGGTGTTTACCCGTTCGGTAAGATTTCGGTGTGTGGTTTGAACAAAAGACATTTCCATCACTACAACTAAATAATATCCCCCAAATTAAGACAAGTGGAAGGCTAGGATTTAATCTTGGAATCCAAGATCAAATCCTAGCCATCATCATAGCCTAGTCACCAAATCCATTATGATTTCTTTTACAAATATCTTGCCTTGTATTTAATACAAGCCTCATCACCCACCTTCCTCCCAAAGCTATCCTCATTTTTGGCCATTCCAAGGAGAAATCAGAGCTTGGAAGTCCTCCATAGCCAGAGCTTCACCTTGTGTTCATCTCACAAAAACCCAGCTTAGAATCATCAAAACCCAAATCTTCCTTCACAAAAATTGATCTACACTTCCACCTCTACAATTATAACCTATTGAAATTTCAAGAACCCCATCCTTCTTGCACATCCATCAGTGATCAGAGGAGGGTTTGAGGTTGTGTGGGGAGTTGGTTGTGAAGAAATCCCACCTTGAAGCAACCTAGAGATGAGACTTGAACCTTCAGAGTAGGTTTTTTGCTGCTCTCTTGTGGAATTTTTTCAATTCTGTTTTGGCTTGCCCTAATTCTGAAAATTTTGATGATACTGATGGTTAACATATTGATATTGATGTTTAACATATTGATATTGATGTATGAATTTTTGTGTTGTGTTTGAATAGTTTTAGATGGGTTTTCTCTCAAGTGAAATTGGAACTAGGTTGCTAGGACTAATTTCTGTTCTATAATAGAATTTTTCACGAATTTTCTGGAAATTTTGTGGGTGGTTTCATGAGCCATGAAAATTATATGTTGTATTTAACCCCTTAAAATAAATACATGAATTTTCTTAGGGGTTAATTCTTAAGGTTTGATGCCTCAAAAAAATTAGAACCGAATTGTAACTATTCCTGTCTAAATTGTTGAGACTGAAGTAACAAACTTGCCCGAATTTTAATCATAGCAATTGATTGAGATAGCTCCTGAAATTTTTATACAAAACTAATAACATGTTGAAATACCTCTGTGAATTTTCTTGTACCTTGATTCCATCGAATTCTAGGGTTAAATATTCTGAGAACACAAGTCTGGACTATGAATTTGTGACTTCTGACCAGATTTGCCTATTTTTATTGAAGTGGTTATATAACTCTGATTGCCCTGAAATTTTTACAGGTTGTTTTAGACACATTGAAGTGTCATGTGAAATTTTCCTTAAGGGTGGAATGGTTGTTTGGTATGGTAACAAATTGTTGTGCCTAGAACTTCAATTCTGCCAGGATAATGAAGTGTGGAAATGGCTGAAATTCTATGATAGTATGTGCGTATCTTCCTGTTGTATGTTTGAGACATATGGGGAAAATAGAAACAAGGCTTAGAAAGAATTGAGAGGGAAGGCAAAAAGAGGTTTCTCCCTAGAAAAGTTGTGAGTCGATAGACGTGTCGGCTAGACATAGATCTGTAAGTGATCCGAAAATGGAAAAAAATGAAGTTCAGTGATCTCGATAGGAATGAGCTCATGTCCTAGCAGTCTATGGTCCTATTGTGAAATTGTGAATTGTGAATGTATCTCTTGTGAGAATAAGCCTTCCCTATGTTGGAAAATTGAAAGACATGAGAAATGGAGTTTCTGTTGTGCATATTATTGCTTGATTGATTATTGGGATACCTCCTTAGTTCCCGGCCTACGGGTCTTAGACCTGTGTATGTGTTTGTATGAATATTGTATATGCATGAATTGCTTATCCTTACTGTATATAGTATATGGGGGAGGCTTTGCCCTATCGGAATTTTATATCTTCACCCTACAAGTTGTATGTATTATATTGTTCAGATTCACAGATGCCATCCCCAGTGTTTTTCTGATTGAGCGGCAAATGGGTGGCAATATGATCCAACATTGACTGCATGTACATGTTGGTTATTCCAAGTTCCGGATCTACATGTTCTTTGATCGCTCCTCAAGTACTTCGGTCTTTGCGCGGACTTCGACCGCTTTTCCTTATGACGGCGTGCCACTTCACATGGCCCATCCTGTATGTTTGAGATTCCCCTCGCTCCACTCGTATATCAGCACAGCAAATGCACCCGTTTCGTCATCCTCCTCTTTGAGCTCAGATCCCTCTAAGAGACCCCGTGCCCAGACGGAGGAGAGGTCATTGGGCGATGGCCAATGGCTTCTTGCACGAGGAGTAGAGCCTACTGAGACGGATGCATTGTACATAGAGATAGGATAGTGTTAGGACCTTACCTACCTCCAAGCTCGATGTACTTTTGGTTTTCTTTTGCTCTGTTGTATATGTACATATGCGGTTTTGTCATCAGGGTGTGAGTAGGTTAGGTATCAGGTAGGGGGATTAGCCTCGTTCAACAAGAGTCCTGTATTTCGGGGTTATTTTGTTAGTCTTCCTTATGATGTATATATGCATGATTTGCGACGTTATGCCCCTATATGTAAATCTCATTATGATAGTATATGTATACGACATTTCGTGTCATTGATTTTTTTTCAACTAGTATAGATCCCGAACTTATTGGTAATACTCTGCTAATTACTATGTCCATACTCGGGTAAATGTGGTAATTTGGAGGGTGTTACAATGCGTGGATGTATGACTTGATGTTTTTGATAAAGTGGAATGCTATGATTAAGATGCATGATAATATGAGACACGAATGATATGGGAAAATATGTTATAAATTGAAAGATTTACTTGATTGAGGAATTGCATGAGAACAACATGTGTTATTTGGTCTTATGGCATGACTCAAATTTGAGGAAAATTCGAGTATAATCGGTTTATCCTGCGAATTTTCGACAAATTTGAGGACTTTAAAGAAAGTTTGAAAAGATTTTTATATATGACATTTTCCGAGACACATTTTCTCCTGCTATAGTGAGGAGAAAGGAAACACGTGGAGGGTATGGTAACAGAGCCATACCGGAAGCGGACAATGTAAGCTGGTCTTAACAGATGATGCATTTCAAGAGGACATACTTCTCCTGTTCCAAGTGAGAAGAAGGTAAAACCGTAAGGGCACTCGACATCAGCCTGCCAAAGTGGATAAATTGGCTCGTCTTAGGCCGGTAGATGCGTTTAGAAAAAGGAAAAAAGTCCCATGATGGGTGATTCCTTGGTCTCCTGCCATACTCCTTCAAGAGTCGGGATTATTTTTATGATTATGATATGCTTATCAAGAGGATAATAAACTAGTGACGAATTGGCTCAGGTATTGAGCTTCATAGCCTGATATCAGAGTCGGTTACTATTTTAAAATACCATGATGTCACAAGTTTGAAAAATACAAAAGATAATGTGTGAAGCATTTTGTTTATGAAAGAGAGAAGTTTATTATGAGAAAGTACATGCCACTTATATGAGAATTAGTTATTGATGAATGTTATTGCTTGTAAAGTTGTCATGTATTCATGTTCTCCTATGCTGCTATGGCATTAATTTCATATAAAAGACACGGACCTTGGATAATTACTTTTAAATCATGGGACCTTTGCATGTTTAACCTTTTAATAATAAACCCAAGGTTCCTGGGGCGTAGCGATGACACTAGGGAGTAGAGTTCCTATAAGATTTTTTAGCAAGATCTCACCCCTCTTTCTCCTTCCCGTTATGTCTACATTTCCGATGCGTCGTTGTGATCTTCGTTGACACACCAATGTGGAAGTGCATACAATCCAGATCATCAGTCATATCACTTTAGGGTCATTGTGCCGTGCGTATTTTTGCATACATGCCCGTCATTTGCATCCCGGTTTTTAGCTTTCGTTTTACCCCGATCTCTCCCTATGAGCGACGATTTGATCTTCGAGAGGATGCGGCCCTCTTTGATCAGGCGGACCTGAGCGAGCCGAGCTGAACTCCTTGTCTCGGCGTGCGTAACTGTGGATTCGTTCCCTCATTCCTCGTTTGGGAAGACCTGAGGATCTAGGACCGATATCTATTCGGAGGGCTCCGCCTCTTTTGTGCCTATGGCCGTCGACTTGGGCGAGAACCTCCCGTTCTCAACCAGGCTTTTGAGGCGTGTAAATTACGAGCAGGAGACGCCTCACGGGAGGCCACGTCACTCTCCTGATCCGCATGCCCATGCCCCCACTTCATTGGGCCACATGGAGGAGCTTGACTGCGGGCTCAGTCCAGCTAGAGGAGTAGGGTCATCCGTAGGCTTTCAAGGGGAGGGTTTATTTTAGCCGGTTGTATCTTTTGGGACATTCATATTTTGCATATTTTGTGTTTCTGGTTATTTATGTTCACTGCTATATGTTTCATGTACTCCCAACTCTTCCGTTGTTATATAGGTATGACTTATGTTTTTATTTCAATTGATGTACCTAGTTATGTACTAAACTATGATATTTAGTATTATGATGGTTGTTCCTATGGTTGAGGTGTTCTTATTTGCTTTTGTATTGCATGATTTATTTTCTCTTTCTCTTTCGTTTCATTTATGTAGTGTTTGAAGGCTCGCATTTTGTTTTACATATTTTTATTTTTTTAAAATTTACCCGTATTTTTTGCTAAGTAATTTTACAAATGATTAAAGGAAAATAATAACTAATAGTTAATCTTAATACGTCCTAGGCATGTTGGGTTAAATATTAGAAGTGTTCATTATGGTATCAAGAGTGTAAAATTCTCAGACCTGAGGATTGGACTAACCATGTCTTATAGGCATGTTGTGGTAGTATGTCATGTATAGAGCTTGGGCTTGTGTAAGAGATAAGCTATAGGATAAACATTCATGACCCCCGTCTACTTGCTGTGCCATGGTAACTAAGCGTGACTTGGAATTAAGCCTTTGATCACACTAATATTGTTGACTTGTGTGTTTAGGGACCGATGGCACCTCGCAAACAAAATAGGAACACGAATGAGGGTGAACAAGGAGCAAACTCCGGTTCCTCCTATGTGATGGTGAGAGCGCGATGGAACGTCTGTTCGATCGCATGAATCTAAACCAGCATATACTCAAGGTCCAGCATGCAGGTCTGAACCAAGCTCGTTTCTGAGGAGTAGCAGAGACCAAATCCCCCAACCTTCGTGGAACCTTGAACCCTGACAAGGCGGACGAGTGGATCAAGAACATGGATAAGATCTACTGAGATGGTCACGTATTCAAAGAAGCAGAAAGTCACCTTAGCCGCTTACATGATGGAGTCAAGAGGTTGCTTAAAAGCTTAACAATTAATCGATAGAACCTGTTGAAGACTTTAATTTTACAAGAAGTATTTCTCAAAATTAGTAAGGAACACAAAGGGATATTGAGTTCATGCCGCTGACCCAAGGGCGTGTTCTCTAACCGAGTATGCGCAAAGTTCAAAGACTCAATAAAGTTCTATTGAGGTTTTCCAAGGAAATCCCGATGAAGTATGGAAGTGCATCAAGTTTGAGGCCGGGTTAAGGGCCGAACTTAACATGGCGGTGGCACACATGGAGATTAGGGACTTCCCCACCCTAGTCAACAAGTGTAGAATCATCAAGGAAGGGCACAAGAAGTTAGAGTCGCAAGGCCGCGAGCGTCCAGTCCGTTGGGACCTCAAGCCCTGAGGTTCAAGCCGCCGTATTGGATCAGCTAGGAACGGGACTGGTCCATGCCATGCGGACGGTTCAAAGCCATACAACAACAATAACAACAAAGAGGACCTATCAACCAGATCTTCCGGCAACACCCGGCAAGCCCCGTTCAACCACCAATGGTTAAGGGGAACCACAATAACCAACAAGGAGGAGGATAAAGATAGTCCTCACAACAACCACCCGGGCCAATGAAAACAAGACAGAGGCACCTATACTTCCCGGACTCGGACCAGCCACAAGTGTGCCCAGGAATGGGAGAAGCCATGGTAACCTCCTTTGCCCCTTCCAGGGCAAGGAGTATGCTTCAATGTGCACACGGCCACTATGCCAAGGATCAGGAAGCGGAGGTTATGGAGCTAGAAACCCTAACCATAACACAAGAAAGCTCTTCACCCTCAATGCGGAAGATGGCGCCAGATCGAACGACCTTATTGAAGGTAAGTGTGAATTAGATGGTAGAACCTTAATTGTGCTATATGACTTTGGTGCTACTCAATCTTCATCTTACATACTAGTGTTGGATCTTTTGAATTTGAAAGTCTCTAAGCTTCCTTTTGATCTTATTGTCTCTTACCCCACAAGATCATTATCTTATCATACCTCCAACTACTATTTAATCGTTCTCTACATTCTTGAAAATAGGTTCTTTATCATAGATTTGATTTGTTTACCTTTGAAAGACATACGAGTAATTCTTGGCATGGATTAGCTCTATGCTAACCATGTATTATTAGATTAATTATACCAAAAGTTCGTCATCTTTTCGTCATTCCCACGCAACATAGTCAAACCTTGAAGCTTTACATAAATCTAGAGGTCTTCTGCATGGGGAGAAGTAAGGGATATGTCTTCCTAAGCGCTAGTGAGGTAGAGTTTAGCAGAATATAGATGATATCCCCGTCATAAGAGAATATCCAGAGGTATTTGGAAAGAATATCCCGAGTTTCCTCCCGAGTGAGAAGTGGAGTTCTCAAGTAGTTCATCAGGGAATGGGACCTATCTCTATAGCCCCGTATAGAATGTCACCCATGGAGTTAAAGGAGTTGAACCCAGGTGGGAGGGTCTCAAGAGTTTTATAAGACCTAGTGCTTCACCTTGGAGAGCCAAGTTTTATTTGTTAAGAAGAAGGATGGGAGCATGAGGTTGTGTTAGGTTATGGCAGTTGAATAAAGTGAAGGTGAAAAACAAATACCTTTTGCCTATTGATGATCTCATGGACCAATTGAAAGGAGTGGTGGTATTATCTAAGATTGATTTCATCGTACCACCAAATTAGAGTAAGAGATGAGGATATACCTAAAAAATCACCTTAGAACACGGTCCAAGATACTTGGTTCACGTGATGTCTTTTGGATTGACAAATGCATTAAATATACCATGGACTACATGAATAGGATCTTTAGACCCTATTTAGACAAGTTCATGGTCATTTTCATAGATGATATTGTCATCTATGGAAGACTCACGAGGAGCATGAACGTCATCCAAGGTTGGTTTTAGAGGTTTTGAATGAGAAGAAATTGTATGCGAAGCTTTCTAAGTGTGAATTTTAGTTAGAGGAAGTGAAGTTTTTGGGACATGTAGTGTTAGAAGGAGGTATAGTGTTGACCCAGGTAGATAGAAGTCGTAATGAATGGGATAGACCAACCAGGTAATGGAAATCCAAGCTTGGTGGCAGGCTATTACAATAGGTTTATAAAAGGATTTTCTCATGGCACTCCCCTAACCAAGCTCACTAGGAAGAACACCCGATTTAGTGGAATCCAGAGATGTGAGAGCTTTTCAAGAGCTAAAAGGGAAGTTAACCTGGACCCCAAGTTTGGTTTTACCTAGACGATGTTACCTTTTGAGGTGTATTGTGATGCTTTAAGGGAAAGGTTAATTGTGTTGATGCAAAATAGGCAAGTGGTAGCCTATTATCTAGACAACTCAAACCTCACAAGTTGAACATTGCCCACTACCTAGAGTTGGCCGCCATAGTGTTTGCCTTGAAGATATGGAGGCATCACTTGTATGGAGTAAAGTTTAAGTTTTCTCCAATCATAAGAGTCTTAAGCACCTATTTGATCAAAAGGAGTTAAATATGAGGCAAAGAAGGTGGATGGAGTTTCTAAAGGACTATGATTTCGACCTAAGTTACCACCCGGCAAGGCTAATGTGGTAAAGGATATTCAGGAAATAGCTGCACCTATCTCACATGATGAGCGTAAAGAGTTAATTTAATAGAAAAGTTTAGGGATTTAAATTTGGGGATGTGCTGTTTTGATAGGAGTATGAAGATGTGTCACCTTAGTGTGACCAGGTAGGAACAAGAACATTATGGCACAAGTAGAATAATGAGATTTAGAAAGACATCAAAGTGGTTAAGCGGGCAAACTAAAGGGTTTTTAAGCAAGGACCCGATAGTTTGTGGAGGTTTGAAGGATGGATTTGCATACCGCAAGATGGTGATCCTCAAGACATCTTGGAGGAGGCCCATAAAAGCCACTTCACCATTCATCCTGGTGGTACCAAGATGTATTAGGATTTGAAGAAGATGTTTTGGTGGCCTGTAACACCTAATAATTAACCCCAAATACAAATTCTAGGTCGTTATGATTAAATTACTAGACTTTATTTTTTGCTTAGAGTTTTAACCATACTTTGAAAATACTTAATGAAATTATGAGTCATTTTTTTTTTAAAACATGATTGAAAACATGAGCCTCACGTGGCCAATGAAATAATAATCAATAAACGCAGAAAACTAAGGGCATATCATGAAAGCATCATCTTATATTGGCTCCATCATATGACATCCATAATTACATAACATATAGATATTTGCTCCAACGAGTTTGGCTCAGTGTAGTCAATCAAACAAAATATAACGGAATATGGATGGAAGAAATCCATTAAAGGTACCTAATAATAATAATACCCAAAGATAAGGATAAATATCTAAGCTCACGTGCAAGGTTTCACGGTACGTTTCTTCAAGGATGATAAGCATTCAGGCTCAAGTGTATGTACCAAGTGAGAGCATCAACGGAATCACAAACATTCCTTTACTTTCTAAAGACGAGATGGAAAGAAAGTAAGAAAAGAGGGAGTGGAGTTAGTAAAAGAATCTCAGTAGGGTACTCGCCTCATATGCAGGCTAATATCATTATCATCGTCCTAAGGAACCTTGGGTTATTATGAAATAGTGAGCATGCTAAGATTCATTTATTGAGTTATGGAATACACTTACCGAGGTGATAAGTTTTAATCATGCGTCTTGTAATGCATTAAAAATCAGCATGTCATATTTATAATGAACTTTTCCTATCATATATCTCATCAGCATATCGTAATAATAACATAGCTATGCATAAGACCACATCATATTCCTCATCATCATCTCATAAATACTATGCATAGAAGAACATCATATTTTTCATCATCATCTCATAAATACTATGCATAGAAGAACATCATAATCACATAATATGTTACTTAGTCCCTTAGGTGACTTAGAAGTTACTTTCATAATTATTTTCCTGGCCACCCCTACTCTCACCCTTTGGAATAATCTAGGTTATGAGCTCATACCTTACTAGTCGTCACTAGCATATACTTATCCCTTTTGATAAGTTAAAGTCCGACTCTACCCTTTTGAGAACGGGTTAGGGGACAAGAATCACCTTTTCACCACCTATAGTCCTGATGGGTCCAAAGGATCATTTTCTTAGGATCACCTTTTCACCACCTATAGTCTTGATGATCCAAAGGGATCATTTTCTCACAATTTTAAGTCACCATTAAGTCTTTTGCATGTTATATCATAATATCATTTCCAATTCATAATCATACAGATTGCATAAACATTCTCATTGTTTGCAACAGCAACTATAACATGCAAACCATGAAGTCATTCAATGAAATCAAATACTTAATAACATCAAATCACATAGACTTATCATTTCAAACATCAAAGAGGCATCATCATAAATCCTCACAGAAAGCTCCCTAAATAGTCGGTTTTAGAGTGAGGTAACCTCAATCATT
The DNA here is from genome assembly GCA_030441495.1 of Dalbergia oliveri. Classification (NCBI taxonomy): domain Eukaryota; kingdom Viridiplantae; phylum Streptophyta; class Magnoliopsida; order Fabales; family Fabaceae; genus Dalbergia; species Dalbergia oliveri. The sequence goes on from JAMLFY010000155.1 coordinate 21,679, forward strand.
ATCTTACTTTCTTATGCATCTAAGGGATTCATTATCATTATTACCCTTAATTTGTAACCTTCAGGTACATTATTTGAACCACATGGGACAGCATTAATTCCATTGTATAAGGCTTTATGGTGTGCTAGAAGTTGCATCTTTAACCCTTCTTGTTCCGGGCTTTCCCTATGATGTTAAAATTAATTACTAAACCAATTACGAATCATTTCACTTATCTAGACATAATAAAATCTGATTCTTATAGCTTTTTATATAAGGTTCTGTACGGAATGTATAAATTTCATTCTCTAAGTCCTAAGAAATCTTGCATTTACGATTTTCTAGGAAGCTAGTTTTATCTCTAACATGCATAGAATCATTCCTTTAGCAATAAACTATAATTATCACAACTTCAAACATATTAAACCATCACCATCCAGTACTACTAATTTGAGATAAATCATCAATAGTGAATCTCACATAATCGCTTAAAATTACATTTTTAAGTAGAAGTAAGATACTAGTATCTCGTAAAATCTTTGCAAAGCCTAAAACTCTTTTAAAAACTAATTCTTTTTGTTACTCTTGAAATAAATTTTATAACTAAATCAGTAGCTTATTTAAAATCACTTGGCCTACCTTAATCATGAGGCCGATTTATACATTGAAAGAATCTTCATGATTAAAATTTTCACTCAAGATGTTAACGAGCAAGTCTTGAGCTTTAGAGATTTAGGTGATAACTGAGAATCATAAACATATATACAACCTCATTTTAATCTTGTCTTTATAAGGTGATTCCTTGGAAATATAAACATGATATGCAAGACTTGAAATTTAAACATGATGCAAGTGCTTGAAATAAATAAGAAACTGGAGCGGTGAGTCCGGCATCGACCAAGTGTGGGAGAGAGAAAAGAATCTTAATAAAAGAAAAATAAGAAATCGGAGTGCGGTAGTCCGCACTAGATCAGTGGAGAGAAGAAAAGAATTTAATAAAAGAAAATGAGGAAGGGAGCGGCGGGAGTCCAACTGACCGATGAAGAAGAAGAGAATTCTTATTACATCTTATTAAGCTCCACACTCAGACTTATTAAAGAATGAATTCTTTGACTCCAAATAATCTTCTAAGAAAGTGAGGTTTAGAGTTCTTATTACCAAGGTTCCAACTTTGCTTGTGATACTTGGGCAAGTTTTGAGCTCTAGGATCTTTAGGTGATGACATAAAATAAACATGCCATGCATTGATTCTTTTAGCCATTATAAAATAAAGTGAGAGCATAAAATAAATATGAGATGCATCCTCTTTATTATCTTTGAGATTAAGTGACAACTTGAAACATGAACATGAAATGCAATCTTGGAATTTAAACATGAGAAAGGAAAGTTCATTTATTTATTCTTGAGAATTTAGTGATGACATTAAAAGTAAACATGATGTGCAAGGCATAAACTTAAAGTGGATGCAAGTTCATTTTATTTCTTTACTGAAGCTCCTCTAAGACTTTTAGAGACATATAATTTCAACCCAATATATATGTTAGCAAGACAAAGTGAAAATATACATCTTCAAGTTCTAAACTCAAGATCTTTATTTTTACATCATAAAAATCTCATTCTTAAAGTTTTTCAGCGTATGGAATTTCAAGCTTTAAGGCCTAACTTGTGATGAATTTACAACCCATCTCAAGGTCCTCATATTAAGCTTCCATCATTTCATTCCTTTAGGCCATTTGGCCAAAACCATTAAAGAAAAATAAAAAGAAAAACCGAAATTATAAAGCTTAAAAACTAGTGAAACCTTCAAGTTTTAGAGATTTAACTTGTGAAGGCTTTGCAACCAATACTCAAGAATCTCATCATCAAACCATGGTCTCATCATAATTAACCATAAGGCAGAATTAACCAAAAGAAAAGAAAGGAAGAAATTATCTGAATTGAAAAAAGCCATCAAAGGGTTCATTGATTCAACATTTTGAGCTAGAAACATAACTTGTCATAGCATAAATGAACTTAGAAACAACACCCTACCTGATTTATTTGAAGGAAAAAGAGAAGAGGTTTCCTGAGTGAAATGAAAGAAAATCTCTTTGAGAAATGAGAGAAGAAGTTTTCGCCCAGAGGAGGAAGAAAGAAAGCTTTTGGTGCTTCTAAAAACTAGAATTGTGTAAGTTATGAACTGGCCTCTAACACTCCTTCAAGCATGCCTATTTATAGAGATTTGAGGCTCATAAATGGACAAAGGGAGGAGGAAGGCTGGCAGAATTTCAAAGGGAACGAGAGGAGAACATGGATTCAAGACAAGTTGTATGAATTTAGGGAATTATGTTTCATGGTGACATTTTGGCATTTTGTTTTAGTGCATTATTTGGCAATATTCTGATGCATTATGGCTCCATTTTCGGCCATTTGCAGCCATGGAAGAGAAATTTGTGTGTTCCATGTATTATTTAGGTGTGGTAAGGTATCTTTGCAAATTAAAGAATTTGCAATTAAGGGCTTAGGTGAATTAGTAAGCAATTTTGGTGTTTTTAAGCAATTAAGTTCTAATCAATACTAAATAAATAATTTTGACTCTAGATTAATAATTAGAATCTAATAACCTTTAATTTGAGCCTAATATTGCTTAGGTTTCAACTATTACGAATAAAAAATCTCGAAATCGCAAAACTTCACGAAGATAGGGACAAAATGGTAATTTTACTTAAAAATTGCCCGAGACCTTCCGAGGCTAACTAATGGTTAATCATAGCTTAAAAACATGTTTTAAACATTTTAGTGAGGTTCAGAGCTAAGTGGCACGCAATAAGAAGTAAAGCGGCCAGGGCATTTTATTGGTCATTTCACGCGTGAGAACTAAGAAAATTAGGATTCTTCTCCTCTATAAATACACATAACACAAACAATCCCATATTATCATCAAAACATCCCCTTAAGGATGGGTGGGCCCACGATCCTCATTCTGAGTAAAATAATCTCAGGGGCATTTTGGCCATTTTACACGTATAAAGGAATCGGGTTTGTAACTCTCGCACGAATTGCTCCTAACCTTTCTTCTAGTGTTATATTCCTTTATTAGAGATTGTTTCGGTCTAGAATTATATGAAAAAATTACCAAGGGTAATTCGTAATTCTTAAACGGACGTAAAAATTTAGTAGAAATTGAGTGTACATGGCAGGTTTGAAAAAGGATGTAGTTGCTTGGGTTAGTAAGTGCTTGGTCTGTCAAAAGGTGAAGACTGAGACACCAAAAGCCTCGGGAATATTGGAACCTGCTATCCCAAGAAGTGGAAGTGGGATAGTATATTACCATGGATTTTGTGGGAATAGCTAGGACCCAAGCTGCATGACGCTTTGGGTAATGTAACTGGGACAAGGTATTCTTACAGATCGGCCCATTTCCGACCTATCAAGGATCACTTTCCCTAGTGAGGCTACATGGAGTTCCATCGACGATGAGTCTTACAATTGATTACGGCGTTGGTCGCATTTTAGAAGAGACACTTTCAAATGGCATTTGGTTCAAAGATATGTTAAGCACGGCTTACCACCCTCAAACAGATGGACAATAAGAAAGAACTATCAAAATGTTAGAAGATATGCTGAGGGCGTGTGTTTGGATAGAAAAGGGAGTTCAAACAAAGTCCCGCTGCTCGAGTTTGCATATAACAACAGTTATCATGCAAGCATCGGTATGACAGGTATGAAGCCTTGTATGGAAGGAAGTGCCCAAGGTCGCCTTTGTGTTGGTATGATTCGGAGAACAAAGCATGTTGGGACCAGAAGTAATGAGGAAAACCAGACAAATAAGAAAGATTAAGGATAGAATCTTTAACTCCCTGAGGCTGACAAAAGAGCTATGCGGACAGCGCGAAAGCCATTGAGTTCCAGAGAGGGTAAACATGTTTTCTGGGGTTACCCCCACTATAGGCATAGGTGAGCCATGCGAGTCAAAAGTTGAGTCCCCTGATTTCTTGGTCCTTTGGAAATTCTTCAGAGAGTTGGAGACGTGCACTTACGGAATAGCCCTACCTCCGGTCTGTAAGTCTTCCATGACGTCTTCATGTCTCCCAAGCTAAGAAAATACCAATCCGATCCTAGCCATATGTTAGAACGAGAATGTGTAGTTAAGGTAGGACCTAACTTTCAATCTCCACCAGACGAGATCGTGGACCACTGTGTAGAAGGGTTGAGGAATAGTCGTAGCTTGGGGAAAGTCACGGGACGAGCAAGACGGAAGATTTTGAGGTGGGAGCTAAAATGAGATGTGGACGAAGTATCCTAAGCTTTTCTAAGGTACGAATTTCAAGGTTGAAATTCTTTTAAGGAGGGAGTAATGTAACGCCTCGATTTTTTTCTGTTTATTACAAATGACGGAAATGCCTCTAAGGTCATTTTTATTATTGAAATACAATCACCGATACGGCAATCCTTGATGGTCAACTCAATGTTTGAGGATTGATGTATTTGTTATGTTTGATATTCAAGGTGAAAATCTAGTTTTTCGAACTTTTCGGCTTAAAATGACCAAAATACCCTCCGCGTTTGCGAGGGTAAAGGTGCCATTTAACATCAGACTTTTCCTATAAGTTAGAAGTGATGTTTTTGAGTGGATTGTGATGTTTAGTCAAGACCCAGAGGTCCGAGTAGTTTTAGTGCAAAATTACCATTTTGCCTATAGAACGAGTGTATAATGAGCCTAATGACGTAATTAAGCAAACCTAAGCAATATTAGGCTCTAATCGAAGATTAATTTATTTCGATAATTAATCTAGAGTCAAAATAATTTATTAAGGTTAATTAGAACCTCTAGAGATTGCTTGAGTTAAACTCTAATTACATCTTTTGATTCAAGATTCCTAGTCATGGAATCTTGATATGTTTTATTCTTTCCAATTTCCTTTAATTAAGGAATTGTGCCCATACATTCATTTGACTAAAAGAATGGTTTTAATTGTTAATCTAGTAAGACCACCCTAAATCAAGTCTTGACAACCTTAATTAACTATTACCTCACCTAAACACTTTCTTACAAACTCCTAATCAAAACCTTAATCAAAGAAACACCTAAACACATCATTAAACCACAATTACATGAACAAATCATCCTTTCCTTCCCCTTGGCTTGGAAAGTCTCACCAAATGCATACCCTTAGAAATAGGTCACATGTTGATTTTATTTCACTCCTAAGGCCATACCTCAAGCCATGCTTTGACCATACCTAGCCATGCTTTCAACCATGTCTTTGAATGACAAGTTTTTGAAGATATTTTCCTCCCCCTTGGCCAAGAAAACCATCGGCCATCACCTAAATCAGCCTCCATTGTTTCATTTTCTATAAATACCAAGCCTTGAAGAACTTGGTTACACTTTAGAAGCTTTGCCAAGTTTAGTTTTCTTGCATTTTCTCTCATTTTCTTCAGAGTTCTCTTCATCTTGCTCTTCTTCTTCCTCCCACAAAGAAACCTTCCACCACCACAATCCACCACAAACAACCTTAAACCACAGACTCTTTCACCTCAAACCACCTCTTCAAACACTTAACCTTTCTATTTCCAAATTTGCTTTCTCAAGGAAAAATCATCTTCCTTGAGTTCTTCCTTTGGCCAAATCCTCCTCCTTCCTCCAAGAGAAGATTTTATCTTCTCATTCCTTCAAGAACACAAGCTTCCTCTCATTTCTTTCAAGACTTCCTTAGGTAGGGGTTTTATTTCAAAAGTTTTACTTGTTTCTTTAAGATCAGTTCTAGTTTTCTCTTGGTTTTTCAAGCTTTTCCTTCTCTTTTTCTTTTTCAGCCTTGGGAGCCATTTTGTGTGAAAAACTTTTTCTTGATGATGAGCTTTCAAGATAATGGTCCTATGATGCCATGTGAGAAACCTCTAAAGCTTGAAAATCTTGATCTTGGACCATATATGCTCTTAGTTTCTTTCCTTTTCTTTGCTCAAAGTTTTTCAGTTCTCTTTTCCTTTCCCTTTAATGGTTTCACTTTTCCTTTTCCTTTATTGGTTTGGTGCATAAGTCTGAGACATGCATTATGTTCTACTATGCTACTTACATGCACTAAGATTCATCATAAAAGACACGGACCTTGGATAATTACTTTTATAAAACTTCATAATGAACCTTTGCATGTTTAACCTTTTCATAATAAACCCAAGGTTCCTGGGGATGTAAACAATGACATTAAAGTTAGAGGATTCCTCCTGAGATTCTTAGCAAGATTCTCACCCTCTTTCTCTTTTTCACCTGTACGTCTCGAGTTCAGATGACATCGTTCGTGATCTTCGATGACACACTGATATGGGAGGTGCACTACGGATCCGGTCATCGTCAGTATATCACTTAAAGATCGTTGTATTCCATGTATTATTTTTTGCATACATGGGCTGTTCATTTGCATCCCCGGTCTCCAGACTTCGTTTTACCTCGACCTCCCTCCGCGACGATTTGATCTTCGGAGGATGCGGCCAGATGACGGGTGGACCTCAAGCCCGAACCTTCATCTTCGGCAGTGCGTGACTCTGCGAGTACATTCCTCATCCCTCATTGTGTGGAAGGTGACATCTCTAAGGATTCTCTGAGCCGACCCCTCTCGGGAGGCTCCGCTCCTTTGGTGCTATGCAAGGGACCCAAAGGGCAGGTGAGACAGGTTCTCAAGGAGGCTTGTGAGGCGTGTACGTCAGCCCAGGAAAGAGCACCTCGCCGAGGAGGCCATGTCTTCGCTTGACGGATACGTGGTGCCCACGCCCTGCTTCGTTGGGCTGTATCAGAGAGCTTTGTCAATTTGTGGGCTACATCTCCCCGTCCAAGGAAGTAGCGTCATACGTAGGCTTTAGAGGGGGAGGGTTTGTTTTAGCCAGTTGTATCTTTTGGGACACCCATGTATTTGTTGTTTATGTTTCTGGTTGTTTTATGTTTCATTGCTATATGTTTCATGTCCTTGTTGCAATGCTCCCATTCTTTATATAGATTATAACTTTGTGTTTTTATTAAGAATTGATGTACCCGGTTATGTACTAAACTATGGTACTTAGTATTATGATGGTTGTTCCTATGGTTGAGATGTTCTTATTTGCTTTTGTATTGCATGATTTATTTTCTCTTCTGCTTACGTTTCGTTTATGTAGTGTTCGACGGCTCGTATTTTGTTTTACATATTTGTAAAAAAAAATTTTTAGTCGTATTTTCCGCTAAGTAATTTTACAAACGAGTTTAAAGGGAAATAATAACTAATAGTTAATCTTAATACGTCCTAGGTGTGTTGGGTTAAATATTTAGGTTGTTACAATGGGAATGACAACCAATTTTTTTAAAAAATGAAATGGAGTCGCCCATCAATTTTAATTATGGCCAAAATTAGAAAACCTTTTGATTTTCAAATTGGTCTTTTGAAAGAGATTTGAGGTTCGGAGTTTGATTATGATTAAGGAAGGGTGGAAACTTAATCCCACTACACCCCTAATACATCCGTATAATTTTGGTTACCCTAGAGCTCATTTTGCAAATTAATTTATGATTTTAATAATATTTATTTTTCCCCAAAAGTCATAATAATTATACAAGAATAAAGTAAAAGAAAAAAAATTAAATAAAAAAGAGAATAAAATTTAAAGAAAAGTTAATTTTGACTTGATAGTTGTTGGCTTTAACAAACGTATCCTCTGGTACAATGAAAAACTCAAAGCCACGTCGTTCTTATAGAAAATAATTATGTGTTTGATTGATTTTATTAAAGAAATAAATAAGAGAATTCCACCTTTGCATAAGACTAAGGATAGTGAAACTATACAATAAATCTTTATATTCTTGTGAAACTTGAGGATGACAACTCATACATCAACATCACAAGTCTTGCATGGATTAAAAAAAATATTTTTGAAATATTAAAAAAATAATTAAAAAATCCTAAGACACATAGAAAAATTTAAAAAAAGATAGCCAAAAAAAAAAACAATTCACAAACAATAAAAAAAAAACTCTAGATCACTAGCTCAAAATAAATCCCCAGGAGTTTCATGAAGGTGCATAAATCCATGCCCATCAATGTCACAATGGATCATAGTCATGGGTTCTCCCAAATTAATTGCACACTAAGGTGTACACAAGTGACCAAATGATTGTGCCCTTCCAGTCTAGACTTGGCCTCCAGACCATCAGTTTTACAGGAAGGACAGATCCAACAAGTGTATTTACCCCTCGCCCAAGGTTTTTGTCTCAACAAGGGTTGGTCATGAGACACCTTTAAGATTAATGATTGTACCTACTAAGATCAAGTATTGTAACATCCTAGTTTTCTTTAGATATTAATTGGAAAACTTAAATAGGAATATTAGAATTTCTCCGGACAACGTTTATGATGAGCACGGCTCATGAGCGAGTACAAAAAAAAATTTTGAATAGTCTTTTGCGGGCTTGCAAGCCGCAAGGCCATGGAAAACTAAAATTTGGGACCCAAGGTGCCCCAAAGTTAAGGAACATGAAATAAGATTAGACAAGTGTGGAAATGATAATGTTATGCTTAGAATTGCTTAAGGGTAATATGA